>CAJQUW010015146.1:600000-849423 GCA_907163375.1 Prostheceraeus crozeri
CGACGCCGCAGTTGTTTTTGACGCGTATGTGGTCCACTGAGAGCGGAGCATTGAAATCACCACAAAGAAGGAGATGATCTCGGCGAGGAATATTTAAGATTTCGGTGTTAAGACAGTCATAGCAGTCTTCGGTCTCTTGAAGATTAAGCAATGTGTTAGGAGCGGTAGGGGCATGCACTGGGGAACCTGGCCTGTTCGATGTCATTGAGTTTGGAAGTCTTGAATAATCCCTGAAGAAGGCATGATCCACGGCATTCGCATTGCAAGGCTGATTGCTCTTTGCTGTTCTCATTAAGATAAGATAAGTGTATACATGTATTTTCTTGAAATGAAAATCATATATAACATCATATAATCACAAAATGAGAATTTATCAACAATTGTCATTCATCAAGTTAACAGTAAATGGAAAGAAGGATCGCTTCCGCATCAATGTTCTGACAATGGAACAGCATACTTTTTGCTGAAAGTAAGTGTACGAGGCACATATGAGCAAGGGAGTGATCTTTATTCGTGGCTATGCTCTTGAAAAGTTTTATACTGGTGACATTTCGGCGACGGGTGATTTCATCAACGGCGCAATTGCAAGCGGGGTTGTCATCTTGGAAAATGATCCTGTGAGCTCTTCTATCAATTTTTGGAAGTGTCTTGGACAATGTAATGTTCAATCCAACGAAACAAGGACATGCATACTCTATTACAGATCTAATAAAACCATTGTACAATTGATGGAGTTCGTGATGGTTAAAATACAGTCTCATTCTACGAAGTACATAAAATCGCTTATTTACAGTTGAGGTAATTTTATCTACATGCATCTTCCAGCTTAAATCACATGTGACAATAACGCCCAAAATATTTACACTTTCTACAACTTCAAAAGGTAACTGGTACACATTTAAACGCCTTTTATCACATATTACAATTTTAGATTTCGATGCGTTGAGCTTCAGATAATTACTAACACACCATACTTGCACATTTTCAATCTCCTGATTAATCAAAGCTGATATTTTATTAGAATCGGAGTAGCATATTGGCAATACAAGAGAAAGATCATCAGCGTATTTCACGGCACAAGTAGTTAACAACGTACACTTTAGATCACTGATGAACACTGAAAATAGAAAAGGGGCAAGCACAGTGCCCTGACAGACATCTGATACAATTTTATAAGAATTAGAGCAGTGACCTTTGACCTTGACCCGAGCACTTCGTCCTTCTGGATAATCTTTGATCCATAGTACGAATCCTTTTGGTAATTCGAAATTCAACAATTTTTCAATAAATAAATCATGATTAATGAGATCGAATGCTTTTTGAAAGTCCACTGTTACTAAAACCGAGCCACAATAATGTTCGTTGTCAAAATTCTCCGTTAGGGCTTCCATAATGGCAATCAGAGCCGTTGTTGTTGATGAATTTCTACGAAATCCATGTTGTTCGTTCCCGAAAAGTGCTTCCAGGCATTTTCTCATTTTTTCTAACACTATTTTTTCTAAAATTTTTGATGGGATCGAGGTCAGCGATATCGGGCGTAATTGATGTAAGGTCACCGGTTTCGTCTTGAGTACTGGAATGACTACCGATTTTTTCCATTTTTTGAGGGAAGATTCGAGTGTCAATTTAGGCTTGCATAATACTTATTATATATTATATATATTAATGTGACTTAGAAGGAGAATCAGTCGGGCCTCTGAGGCAATGCTCCAACGTCGAATGTACGGAATCTGCTTCCATCATCGTATGACCTTTTCCACGTATAATTGTTCAATAACATCATCAGAATATTCCTAGCTGAATACTCTGCATGACAATAGCCTCAGATCTTTTCACTTGATTAATCAAAAAAATTCATTATCTTTGTCCAAATTACACATGTGAGGTTTTGACTCGTGCGCTTTAACACACACGTGAGGCTTTGCACAGACAGCGACGTGAGCTGAGTAGAATAGATCATAGATTTGAATCTTTTGCAAATCAAAATCTTGGATTTTCGATGTCGTAGATCCATAGGTGTCATAGGTCCATAAGATCTTTAATGTGAAACGTGATTGATTCTATTTCAATCATACAGGCACTTCAAAGTGATTTACATGTGATTTGCGTGCCATTATTGAGCTTAGGAGGAAGTCAAATTTTAGATTTTGTCTTGCAATCGATTTCTCGTGGATTTTCTTCCTTATGAACTTCACGGTCTTGTTTATTAGCATGATTGCAGTGTGTGACAAGTGTGATATCGAAAATCTACCAAATGTCCTAAAATTATGTGTCTATTTCTCCTTCCAACAAACTTCCTCTTCAATCATGAGAGAAAAGAAGCATTTACATACTACTTGCTGTTTTATTTCCCTTTATTATAATGCATTTCATGATGATATTGGAACATGAGTCTAGCGCAACAATGTACTTCCTGTGAATCGAGGACACGTCTTTTATCGACAAGAAGAAGAATTACAAATGTCCAACATTCGTATTTGAAGAGAAAAGCATAGAGGGAGCATATGAGATAGTCAGCAGATAATGCGTAGATGGCTTCAATTATTCATGAATACAGCTGACAGTTTGCATTGCGATATTGGGGATGCTCAATAATTTAACTCTGAATATGTGTTTATTTGCATCGTGATGCATCCATCCATCTAGTATATTCAGGTAATCATTTGATCACTGTATCATTTTGATGAATTTGCTTATGAAACTCCATCAAAGGATTGACTAATGTGCCATGTATAAGATCTGATTTTTATCATTGCGAAAACTGCTGACCTTTCAAACTTAGGGGCCTAATGGACGGCACATCAGTATTAGTGAATAGATTAGCATAATCTAGAGTTGCTACTGATTTCCTACAATATCATTACATTTTCAATCATTTAAATCACTTCAAAATAGCAATCATTGATCACCGTTTCTTTAAATTTTCTCTGTGTAAATTGTGTCATAAAGTGTGTCGCGTTTGTCAAATAGAATATGATCCCAAAAAGAGAAGTTGCTCCCTAAAAGTTCTTCATCATCTGTTACGGAGAGTTCGAAATGAGTCAGCGACTGTCCTGAGCCACGTGATCCCCTGACCCATAACCCACCTGCCACACAACCCCCTGACCAACAACCCACGCAACCCCTTGACCCACGCGATCTTCCGACATCCAAACCAATTGATTCACCTGATCCAAATGTCGTAAACATGACTAATGATGGCGATGTTTTGCTTTTCGTCAAGCATTCTTAAATATCCACGGGAAGTAGGCTGCATGTACCTAAACGACCCAAGAAGCTAAAACTTTTTAATTTTTCTTTAGACTTTCAGGAAGTGTTGCATTTTCCAACCTTCCTTGATAATGCTCATGCATTTGATATTTTAATATAATATCCACAACGTTTTATTATTTTCAATGTTCATGGCCGTTCTGGTCCTTTATCATTAGAATGTCAGATTATCTATGTTGTCATAGATTAACTATGATAAATAATAATCGTTATTGTGACGGTTGTCATGCATGGATTGAAACACAACTCTTCTGTGCGCACCATGCGGTTAGATACTGAGCAAGGCCACGTAAAAGTTGCACTACATGGATTTTTTTTCAAATTCAAAAGAATATTAATGTATGTCTCTATATATTTTCTAGTTAGGTGATTCACTCAATGTTCAGATTATGACAAAATTTATTGATAAATAACAATCTACACTGCAATTCTTCATCATTCAAATGATAAGGTTGAAGCTATAACAGTACATAAGTAAAGCAATGCTCTATAGTTTGTGATGGGTTTCCAATAACAACTTAATTTGATTAATTCATGTTTTCTTTCTTTTCTGCAACAGTTATGTGTCTTTTCTCGGAGAATATCACCGATTTTATGCACAAACCGTTTATTACAGAAAATATGCTTGTGAAAGTTCTCAATTTTGATGTAACGAGCGCTACCATGAAAACACTACTTTTCCACATTGACACTATGTTATTCGATGATGCGCTTATTTGATATTACTGTTCATCTATTGATGGAAGTAACTCGCACTTAATACCAAAACTCAATTCACGTCGGACTCATCATCTCTAAAAATTCTACACTTATTGATGAAACGAGCGCTACCATGCCATGAGTCGACGAACTTTGATACAAACTTCATTCATAAAGCAAGCAGACAGCAAGCACAATTGATTTCTATGCAAATGATAATGCCATCGATACAGATGTTAAATGTCATTTAGTCAGGTTAGGGGTCGAAACACAACTATGTAGACGAGTACCTGCTGATGACTGACGGACTGCAGTATTATGTTTTATATCCCTTAATCGGTAGCTGAAGTAGTGGTCGATGTATTGTAATTCAAATGAAGAAATGTGGAATTACATGAAGTACTATAGACGGATGAAGAAACTGGCGATAACAAATTCAAGTGAAGAAATAGTATTTTCCATGTGTAGTCTTAGGTATAGTGTGTATAGCTTCATTGCTTTCGGTGTAGTAGAATGTCATTGTAGTTCTATTGTTTACCTCCATTATCCACTTTCCACTTATCCACTCTTACCATTATCCACTTTGTGTAGTGTCAGATATAGTTCACTTATAATCGGTGTAGTAGCATCGTTGTATTTCCATATTTTACCTCCACTTTTCCAATTTCTATTCATCGGTTTCCTGTTGTTTTATAATATCCATTTTTAATTTCCTTAACCTATGGTGACCATTGTCTTATTCTATTTCCACTATCAGCATCTGTAGTCGGTACAGTATATTAGACGTCTGTTTTGAACGTGTATACGGCAGTGTTTGGAATCTATGGTATTAGTACAAGTCTTAAGATTTCCATTTTTACCAGATATTGGGCCAAAGCTGATCAATTTTAATTCGTTGCCACGAGAAAGCTACATGGAGTTCTTTTAAGAACTGATTAATCCAATGGTTACAGTAGCATTGCCTTTGTACACTTGCGGATTGGAGAACGCCATCAGTCCTCATTAGGACTACTTTAACTAATAATTTAAATTAGTAAGCATTATATTCTATTATAAATGGCTACTGGGATGACTTTCATCATCGTATGAGAATTGACTTTCTTAAATTATAGATATCTAAATGAAGGATAGATTCTTACGCTCATGGAAGGTTGATGACTTAGTATTTTTCGACGCTGCGTTCATCAAGAGTCAAGTGCATATTGTCCATTCACTCAATATTTGTCAAACATGCCGTTAACAGCTGCTGAGAAACAAAAGCGCAACCATGAGCATATGAAATACGAATATTTACAAGGATTCAAAGAGAAAGAATAACGTCATCGTATGTATAGAGCAAAGACGGGTCAAGCAAAGCATGTAAGAATGCTTACGCGTAACAGATTTCAAAAATTTCGTGAGAGTAAAATGACGAAAAACAATTGTGATAACTCTTTGATGTCGAGTTTTTCCTCGAAATCGAGTCTCAGCCGAAGTATGATGCGCAAGACAAGAGCACTACCAGCTTCATCTCGTAAAAAGAAGGAAGTTATCAATCGATTATGCGAAAGATGTGTGGTGTGCAAAATACAATACAAAAACGTAATCAAAGCAGCGGACCTTCAAATTTGACAAAAGAAAAAGTTTATCAATTTCTCTTATCTGATGGAATCTCTCGGCAAGCACCTGATAATCGTCTGTTTGCAATCAACAGCAAAAAAGTTCATCTTCAGCTTTGTCTTTATACATGAACCTTTGAGAAGCCCACGCCTAACATTGCTTGGAATTTCTTTGCCTCTTATCACAGGAAAGGCGCGGTGGATGGAGTTGTACACTCAAAAAAACTTGCTGCAACAGAAAACAAGAAGAATGGCATGTTTCAGGATGGACCAACATTACGTGATGTTCTATAATCAAAAACATCAATTAACATCAAATTTCTGCCACAAGACTTGTTGGTGCTGGCCAGAAAAGAGGAAGTCGAATCCTGTTTCACTTCAGCCAAACCTATTGTTGGTACGCAGAAGATCCATTGGGCAATATCAATCGGTAATGGAAATATCATCCACAAACAGAATTCCCAAGCGACGAAAATCAATATATCAAAGGTGTCATCAATGTAGTGTGAGTAACTGTTCCTAGCATGAGATAAGTAACGAGCGTTACCGTATGTTTCTGCTATTAAATACTTGGCAAATTTGGTATGTTTTGTTTTCTTAACGTAGGTTTGCAACCATGCCTTTAATAGACCTACATGATAAGAGTTAGCTCTTTCAAGCGATTAGTTTAGATAAAAATGATAAATGACTGTCAGATATTCAAAGAAGTGGGAAATCAATGTAACGAGCGTTACCGTGAATCTAAATTAAATCAATGGTTAGGTGCTAATTGATATATTTGTTTATAAACCAGTAGTTGAAAGACTAATGTCTATGAAAGTTGAATAGCAAAAAATATTTTCCAAAAGTACTTGAAACATCGATAACTATGAGTATAAAATCCATTAAATACCATTAACTGTAACGCGCGTTACCGTGGTCTTTGTTTACTAATCAATCTCTTTGATAAACACTAACAACTCACTATCTAGCACTGTTTCTGAGCGGTCGTCCCTGGTTTCTAAGAAGAGGAACAGAGTTCAGATCAATGATGTGCAAGAGCGAGCGCTGCATCACGCCATGAGAATCACTTGATCACTTGAAGGATATGGATGTGAATGTGAAATGTTCTCTCGACAGCTCCATGAAATAATAAAAAATGTGCTATTCAGCGTTTGAAGAATAGCTCTGATACATTCATTCACGGGCCACTATCTTATAACCTTTGATAAACAGCGAACGACTTTGATTAAACCATTGAATTTAAACATTTGAATGAAGATAAAACAACAATGAATTTCAAGTTGATTCATCTGTGTATTCAAAATATCAATGGCTCCTAAATGCTATAGATTGTTCAATTTTTCGGATACAACATGCAAATCAAGTTTATGTAACCAAGCATCATTTTTAGACTCAAATAGTGATGTATTAAAACATTTAGTGCTAATTTCAGACGGACTCACACTTAAACAATCCATGACCTTGACTACTCAGTGATATCAGGCTTGCTGATTGCAATGATTGCATAAAGATAGATTGATAAAAAGTATAAAAGGGGGTAAGCATCAAGCAATCTCACATCAACCGAATCATGAATTCGTTGGCCTCATCTCTCCTTCTCTCCGTCTGCTGGCTTCAATCTCTCTTCACATTGACAACCAGCAGCAGCAGCATCACTCTTCAAACAGAAGAATGGTCTTCTGTACTTCGAGAGGCCGCTATGACAGCTCGTCTCAACGGATATTCAACACCTCGTGATCTCAAGCTCAATACAAGTCTGTCAGACACTGACCAGTTTGTTCCGCTCGGTCCTCCAACTGCTGACTCTCACGTGGCATGTCGTCAGCGTGTGTGGCTGCGTGTGCGACCACGACAGAGTCCTTGCTGTTTCGCGGAGCGTCATTGTGTCGGACAATCGTCAACATGTCGACAAACATCTCGATTAGAGCTGGTGAGCCGTCTTCTAGTGACAGGAAACACAATGTCAACGCGGACTACCTATCTGAGGATCAGCAACACATGCGCTCTTCGGCGGACGCAATAAGAAACAAGAGATGCCCACTGCGCCTGGTACGACAAGAAGCAGAACGTGCGCTCTATGGAAGAACATATACAATCATCACGATCGCACTACGCTGGACATCAGACGCGTGTCACTGTCAGATAAATTTTCTGACTTCAAACTGCGCATAAATGCATTTGCTTTGACTTTGAGCATCTTCGAGAGGCTCTTTGGCCAGACAGAGAAAATGTCCATTTATTTGATATTGAAGGCGCACTTGCTATAGCGTCATCAATTAGGTCTCAATTTGAATGCAGCTCTTGAATTCGGAACAAGATGTCGGAAAGAGATGTAAAGTCTCAACATACATGTAGGACAAGATATCCGGTCCCCTTTCAATTTACAAACTTTGTCTCTTATTTGTATTTATATTTGTTTCTTAGTGTTGTTCTGTTAATTAATCTATATTCACTGACCATGTAAAACTCACTGCTGTAAAACAATCACGTCTTCACTCTCACAAGATAGTTAAATTAATTGACTTTTATATGTACAGTACTTTTATGTTTAATAAACTCGTGATATGTGGATTGAGACGTTTTGGCCCTACACGGAAATGTATTGCTCGGAAATCTCATTTTCCGCTACATCGGTGCTGAAACGCGAATTTCTCTGAATCTTATTAGATAATGTGATGAAGTTGTGATGAAGTTATTGCCGAATGAAGTGTAGCTGCTTCATTCACTTGAATCGCCGCCTCCCAATAGGTGGGTCTCGACCATAGAGTAAGTATATTAGGTAGAGTAGCAAGTCAGTCATAATTTTATCCCCTATGTGTGCACAGCTTCGATTTTATTAAATGACCTTTTGTTGAGGCTGAGCACTAGACATGGTTGAGGCCAATTCATGTTGTGCACTCAATAGTGAATTTAATTGCAGATGACGTTTGCTTCGTCATCAGAGTGATCCGAGATTAGAAATTGTGCCGCTTTCATGCATTGCTCTAGAAGCAGGAGATTGATGGCCTCCCTAAAGTGGGTGCACCTACCTTCGCAAAGCTTTCGTCACCACTGCATGGAAAAAAGAATGACAGTAACTCCTGCTATGTGCTGCATGGCAATAGCAAAGCACTCATTGTGTGCAAATTGTGTTTCTGTTATGGAGTTGCTGACATACCGGGCACGCGTAAATAAGAGACTCCGTCAATCTATTATTTACAACTCTATGCTTTCATGCCGCAATTTTCCTTATCTTTTTTAATATAAAGTTTCATTATTATTATTATTATTATTGTTACAAATGGTGCACTGATTTATTGCGTAAACAGTCAGCACAGAAACGAATAGTCATAACATTGCCACGACGTTCTATTATTTTTAATGTTCATGGCTGTTCCAGTCCTTCATCATTAGAGTGTCGGATTTCTCTGGTGTCATACATTGACAATCGTCACTGTTACGGTTGTCATGCATGGATTGAAACCATAGAAATAAACTGTTTATCTGAAGTTGACTAGAATGGAAATTGACTGAAGGTCGCGGCACATCCGGGGGAACTAAGTTGGGGCATGAACCACCAATGAAAAGCTTCGATTTACACATGTGACTGATTCTGATCCAATCATACAGACGTTGGCAGGTGCATCTAAGTGAAAATGCGTGCGATTTATGTGCCGTTATTGTGCATTGCATGAAGCTTAATTTCCATTCTAGAGGTTTTATTGTTGTCAATTTCTGTGATTGAAACAAAACTCTAACAAACTCTTCTGTGCGCACCATGCGGTTAGGTGCTAATCAATCTCTTTGTTAGACACTATCAACTCACTATCTAACACTGTCTGTGCGGTCGTCCTTGTTTTCTAAGACCAGGACTACAGCTCAGATCTATGATGTGCAAAAGCGAGCACTGCATCACGCAATGAGAATAACTTGATCGCTTGAAGCACCAACTCATCTACCAAACGAATGCAGCTATTTCAATATGATGTCAATCGATCAATAAATTGATTTCTACCCTCTTGATGTCAATTTATTTATGCAAAGCATTGCGTCACTGTATTGCAGGCTTGTCCAGGGATGGGTGCGGTCGAGCAGTTGTCTGACATTCCGTTGCTTCATTACATATTTACAATGTGCGGTTGCTCATTTCATATTTTTAAATCAGGAAAAATTGTCTTTTGAGTTGCAATATAATTTCATTACAAGCATATTATCATATGAATCATGTGAGCTATGTGTATGCGTTATATCCACTTCTCACAATTTTTGTGGATATGGATGTGAATCTGAAATGTTCTCTCGACGGCAAACGTGCTGAAATGACACTCTCATTGAGTGAAAAGTAAAAGCCTCATCGACTTCATGAACTACACTGACAATGATTGTCCTTTTTAGCGAACTGGCTTTTGCAATCTACCTGTGATTTTGTAGCTGCATGTAGGCTAACCTTGGAGACAAAATAAAGTCAGCTCACACAAGTTGAAATGGATCGATGGAAGGAACAGACCAACAATCATCATGAAAATTTGTTGGTCGGTAAAGAAGACATACAGGGTGTGACAAATGTAACGCAAAATTCGAAATCTTATTAACCCATTTGTGCCCGTTGATCGTTATAATGATCATCAACATTAAGATTTTGAAGTTAGTTTTTTAATGTCAACAAGGTTTCAAACTCACATTAACACTAGAAAGACCAAAAATTTTTTAACCATTAAGGACCGTTGGGTCAATTGACCCACAACAAAAAAAAATACATAATGTCGGTGAACAATTTTTATTGAAATATGTAATAACAAAAGCTGAAAGTATTGAGATAAGAATTCTCTCTCATCTGACTGTCTAAGAGGAACTGCACGAATTGCACAGGGGAGAGGAACACTTGCCACAAACAAACTTGTGACAGGAGCAGCATGTTACCTTTGTCTTATTGGACTTGCACGTTTGACATCTCGTCCGTTCTTCAGATGATCCGCTCTGCAGGGCTTGAGAACGAAGTGTAGAAATATTGAAATGAGGTGGACGCTTTCGGGACGGTGCCTTGCTGCAGAACAACTTTCCGATGTGTAACAAAAATTCTCTGCGTGTTCTTGCACTTCTCATGTTCATTTCCTTCGCCAAGATCCACGAATTGAGGCATAAGATGTCCAAAAGGTTGAAGAAAACCGCAAGCGGCCATCGCCTTGATGCGCACTTTGTAGAATACAACCTCAACATTTGGTCGGAAATGTCAACGCCGTATTTCGTGTTGTTGTATTTCGTGATAATTTCCGGTTTTTTCTTTGGATGGTTCTCATCGACTTTCGCGGATCTGTGCTCAGTTGATAAAACCAGCACAGTTTTGGTTGTTTTGACTTTGTAAGCCGCAAGCATTTGGTTTTCAGACTTGAAGAATGCAGATGAGTGAACCGGAATATGCTTTGAAGCAAGGCACTGTGCAACTTCCCTTGGAATTTCACGTCTATTTTGTCGAATCGTTCCCAACAGAGTTATGTTCCTCTGAGAAAGATTTTTGGCCAAGGAGCTGGAGGTGAAAAAGTTATCAGTCGTCACTGAAATGCCACTGTTGGTGTAAGCCTTGGTCAAGTTCATGACAACTGATTGAGGAACAGAAACGCGTGGATCACGTTGTTCATCCTTCCCTGTGTAAGGAACCGCGTTCAAAACATACTTGCTATCAACATCGCAAATGAACCAAAATTTGATTCCAAACTTATCGGGTTTTGCGCTAATATATTGCAAGAAAGGGCACCGACACTTGCAGGGGAATAGCTGTTCATCGACAGTTGTGTGTTGTCCAGGAAAAAAAGCATCACCGCACCTTTTCATTGCTGATTCCCATAGCTCTTGAATTGCTGCAAACTTGTTGGCTTCTCTTCTTTCTGACCTGGTTGTTTTATCATCAAAGCGTATATAGCGTTTTATGTCCTTGAATCGATTTCTGCTCATTGTCTCCTTGAACACATTTATTCCAAATTCTTGACTCCAGAATGATGATAGCGGCTCGTTCTTCCCTTGTAGAACGCCTCTAATTATGCACAGTCCGAAGAAGGCGAACAAATCGTTTTCAGAAATTTCAAACTCATGATTTCCTTGTCGGTTTGCTTCAGCTCTAGTGAAGTCAAGGATTCGAAGAATGCTGTCATGACCAAGAAGTTCGATAAAAATATCTTCTTCGTTATCAACTCTGTTCAAAATGAAACGAGTTGCACCAGGTCTTTTTCGTATAATGTTTCGTGCCGGTGCTCTTCCTCTGTCAGTGACGCTTCCAATATCCACCCGAGTCCAATGAGTTCCATCAGAGGATGTAAACTGCATTTCTCTCGCTTCAGCACTTCTTCTGACGCTTTCTCTTTCAATAGGGTCTTCACTTTCGTCAGTACTTTCCTCTTCATCGCTCACTGCAGGAGATGGATCGTAGGCAAGTCCATTTTCAGTTTCATCGTCACTTCCACTCTCGTCGGAATCCACATTAGCTATAAGCAGTTGCGCGATTTCAGCTGCCGTGCGCCGTGATCGTGCAGCCATCCTGACAGAAAATGAACATTGACACTTCCTCCGATAGCAGTGAACGCTACTCCACACTCCGTTCACGAAAATAGCCAATCAATAATGTCACCTTCAATATCATAGAGCAAGAAAGTATGGAGTGCTGACCCATTGTTCATTGACTGTAACAAAAAGCGCGTGCACGACCAGTGAATGAACGCCCAGGCGTGGCTTCGTTAGAGTGTAGGCGCATTGTTCATTGACTGTAACAAAAAGCGCGTGCACGACCAGTGAATGAACGCCCAGGCGTGGCTTCGTTAGAGTGTAGGCGCATTGTTCATTGACTGTAACAAAAAGCGCGTGCACGACCAGTGAATGAACGCCCAGGCGTGGCTTCGTTAGAGTGTAGGCGCATTGTTCATTGACTGTAACAAAAAGCGCATGCACGACCAGTGAATGAACGCCCAGGCATGGCTTCGTTAGAGTGTAGGAATGAAGTGGGTCAATTGACCCAACGGTCTTTCATGCATAATTGGTAATAGAAATCGAAACTAACAAATCCGTGAAATTTATTTTATGCTTATATTCAACACATTACAGTTTTAGGAAAAGTCGAGGGAGATAAGTCAACTACTGCAAATTTTTAGAGGTGTACGGATTCAAATATTATCATTTCTGGGTCAATTGACCCAACGGTCTTTCTAGTGTTAATCGATTATTTTCTGGTTTTTTATGACAGAAAGAGTGTTTAAGTACATCAGTTCGTTTTTTATATTCATTTGCAATTTTTTGGCGCGGATTTGAATTTTGCTGTTATTTCCATCATGGCTGACAGGCGGAGAAATGCTAAATCAATTGCAAAAAGAAGGTGAGAAAGAATTCCTTTGTATCTATTCGGACTTGAAATAGTAAATTGTATCATAAAGCGTGTCTCAGAATATATTTAGATGCAATTCATAGTGGATGGATATATTTTCAGATGAGGTAAAAATTGGTGATCGTTATAACGATCTATGGGAATTGGTTTTAACATTTCATGCAGAAAATTAGTTGATTATCCATATTGTCACGACTATAATTTTCATTAAATACAATCATTTTCGGCTCGATTTTCAAAAATAAACAATGCTTTATCATTTATTTCAATGGTGACTCTCTACGTTCACAAGATTATCTATAGCTTGCTTCTAAAATATGTCACAAAATGTGTAGCCTTTCTGAAAAATTCCGATTTTTGCTTTGAGGATTACAAGGGTTTCAACTAGCTAAAACTAGTTCTCATTTGAGTTTGATTATAAACGATATAGATAGATCGCATTTATCATCTGTTAAAAGCATATCTGGGCATTGGCAACATAAAATAGGCGCACATGGTAGGGGTTCGCACCCACCACCACGGAATGGGGAAGTTCAGCACTCAACCGATGCACTACCGCGCATGTTAACCATCAGTTCTATCTACTTGCCGTTTTGATTTACTGGTTCAGTTACATGCTACTTGTTTATTGCTGAAGATACTCGTAATACAATAATGCAATAAAAAGACACTTTAGATTTCAATTTAGTTTGGTTGTTCTCATCAACTTTTGAAGGAGTCTATATTGACTTTCTTTGTTTCATGCGGTTCATCAAAAATAAATATTCTCTTTTTTTACAGACTGAATGAGATGCTCGATGGCATTGAGGATGAAGAGAACGAGTTGCCCGATCAGATCGATTTAGTCATTCATCCACCAGGTGAAGGAGAATACTCTGACGAAGAAGATGGAGATCAACCACAGTTTCAAAACTTACCGCGGAACCTCCTAAATGCAATCGTGGAAGCTCCTGATGACGAAGAAGATGAAGAAGAAAATCATAGGACTCCGAAGCGGAAGAAAAAGATGGCTCGTTTGGCTGACCCTTTTGAAAATTTGATTGAAGTTCCTGAAGCTGAAAAGCAGAAAGCTGTAGGGTTCGACGGGTCCACTGAGCCTGTAGACTTCTTTCTTCAATTCTTCAGTGATGAGGTTCTAAATTTTATTGTGAATCAAACGAATGATTATGCACTCATCAATCTTAGCACTGAAGAACTCCTTGTTGTAATCGGTGTTCTTCTTGCTTCCGGTATCGTTCGTCAAACACGACGAAGAGATTTTTGGCGAAATCAAGTCATAACAAATTCGATTAGTCGTAACCGATTTGAAGAAATTTTTCCAAAACTGCATTTTGTCCCGTTGACAGCTCGTACTCAAAATGATAAATTCAAAAAATTGCGTGCTCTGATAAAGCTTCTCAATGACGAATTTCTACAGCATGCTCCGGATACAAATTTCTTCTCTGTGGATGAATCCATGGTGCCGTATTTCGGCCGCCATGGCTGTAAGCAGTTTATAAGAGGAAAGCCCTTCAGATTCGGCTTCAAGATGTGGGTGTTGGCCACTGCGAAAGGCTACTGCGTGCAACTGCAACTTTACCCAGGCATAGCCGAAAGAAAAGAGGATGATTATGATTTTGGGAGCTCTGGAAACGTTGTGTTTTACTTTGCGAAAAATTCTTCGTGGTCATTTTACCGAAAAACCGCTATCGATCACACTGGACAATTAATTATTTCACATCCCTTTCACTTTTGAAATCGATGAAAGATGATTTGAATGTCTCAGGAAGGGGTACAATAAGGAGAAATAAGGTTCTATGCTATCCCTTTGATAACACAAGCATGCAAAATCGCGGTGAAATGATGTCGAAGTACAGTCCAGATTTCAAACCGAACTTGGTAGTTTGGCGTGATAACAAAGACGTACTGGTGGCTTCGACTATTTGTGGAGCAACTCCAATTTCATCAACAACAAGATTTTGCCGAAAGGTCAGTGTCTAGGAGCATTGCCTTATGATGTTTCTGTACACATATTTATGAAATATTATTTTCTTCCAGGAACGAAAGAGAATCACTCTTCCTCGTCCGGCGGCTGTTGCGCACTACAACTCAACGATGGGTGGCGTTGATTTGCTTGATGCAAATATTTCAAATTGCCGAACTAATATATGAGGAAAGAAATGGTACCATCCCATTTTCATCTATCTCGTGGATGTTGCATGTGTCAATGCCTGGATTAACTATTGTCTGTGTTGTGATCAAAACGCATCTTACAATGATTTCCGCAGTCGAGTTTCGACATCACTCTTGGCAAAAAGTGAGAGAAAGCGAAATTTTCGACAAGCAACAAGTGACATCTGGTTTGACAACATCGGTCACTTGATTGCATTCACAGAAAACGAACTTCGCTGCAAGTTCTGCAACAAGAACACAAAGTTTCGCTGTGTCAAATGTTGTGTGAATTTACATGCCAAACAATGCTTCTTTCAGTATCACACTCGTGTATGATAGTAAATGTTGAAATGTACAAGCACATACTCGTGCAGTAAGACATATTGTATCATGTTTTATGTATCATGAATGTAGAACTTAGCATATTTTATTGTCGCCTATATTGATGTTTTGATGTCATAAGCTCTCAATTTCAAGTGGAGGACAAGTTCTAGTAACTATCTTTAATTCAATTATTTTGCAAATTTGTTAACACCAATTCCCATTGATCGTTAAAACGATCATCCTATATCTATGTAAGTACTGAATATTTTACGGAATTATTTTGGAAGAGTACTTAGAAGAGCCTAGTCATATAAAATTCAGAAGAAGAAATTGATACGCTTAATATAAATTATAGCGGGCATAAATGGGTTAAAATGTACTTGTAAAACATTATGTTTTATTCAGACACAACAAAAACGTTGCTTTAAACCATGGTATAATAGTAATTCAGTCTTCAAAGTGATGACCGTTACTGCTCAAACATTTTTGTAGCCTTGATGACTAGCACACCTTTTGCCACAACTCGTTATCAATTGCTTGTACATAATCAGTGATTGCTACAGTCAATTCCTCAATTGTTTGAGGCTTTCTGTTATACACCAAGTCTTTCAACGTTCCCCAAAGAAAGAAGCACTTGGGGTAAGATCAGGCGAACGCGGTGGCCACTCGATCCAACCACGCCTTCCAATCCACGAAGCTGGGAACTTTTCATTCAACCAATGACGCACAATAATTGCAAAATGTGGTGTTGCTCCCTCATGCTGGAAAAGGATTCGTTCACCACCTTGTATTCTCGCCTCAATCTGAGGCCACAGCCAATAGGATATCATTTTAAGGTAAGACGAGTCTGACACTGTACCATCAGAAAAGTAGGGCCCAATAATTCCCTGGGAAGAAATGCCACACCAGACTGTGACTCCTGGAAGATTTACTTCTTTTTCGATGATCTGGTGGGGAATGTTGCTTCTCCAGTAAATGCAGCTGTCGCTGTTTATGTGTCCGTTTAGCTTGAATATTGCCTCATCAGACCATAAGACAGAATCAACAAAGGGAGCATTTTCTTCAGCATAAGCCAAAAATTCCTCAGCAAACCGTAGGTGTCGATCTGAATCGTCTTCATGGAGTGCTTGAAATAATCTTGGGATGTATGGTTTGAAGCCCATGCTTCTCAGACAACGGTGGACAGTTCGGTAGGAGATTTCATCACCTGAACCATCTAACTCACGAGCTATTCTGCGACACGAAGAAGTTGGAGTAGCATTGACCTCTCTCAGAACAGCGGTTTGGATATTAAGATCATCTATCATGGAAGATCGTCCTGACTTTGGAAGGTCACATGCTGAGCCGGTGTTTTCAAACTTCTTTATGAGTCTCTGAATTGTTGAAGACTGGATTGTCTTTTTATTTAACTTTGTATTCAATTGCCTTGCCGTATTCCTGTAATTATTGCACTGATGAAAGTATCTCATGGCTTCAGTTCTTTCTTCGGTTGATAGTCTGTTCTCCATTATCGATAAAGCATACTCTAAACATTAACTTAAAAAGTTTAATTCATGCTTAACACAGGCTATGAATTGATAGGCAAAATTTGAAATTCAAATTATGCTATCTGTAAGGAAGAATAGAAATCGTCTGAGAAATGAGTCAAACCATTCATAGATTCTGGGCGACCTCTAAAAGTATGATTGGAGACATAAATTAATCGTTCCAAGATTTTGCGTTACATTTACCACACCCTGTAGAAGCCGTTTAAAGCTGTCTTCTCAAATGTGAATTATGCCTTCATGAACTATAATTCAAACACTGTCAATATGCTAGAAAGGAGAAGTGAACTGGTGTCAGAGTGCAGGCACAGTAATAACCATTTTCTTCTTGCCAACTTCAAACTGTGAATTTCATGCCTGCATCATCACGTCTGACTACTATTTGCCTGTGATATAGCAACAAAAAGCTGTAGACTGCGATTTACATGTGACACAAGACTGAGTGACTACATACATGAATGTCCGAGTGTCAACTGTCAACAAAGCATATTTTTCTATGAATAAACAAAGTGCTCCATGAAATAATAAAAAATGTGCTATTCAGCGTTTGAAGAATAGCTCTGATACATTCATTCACAGGCCACTATCTTATAACCTTTGATAAACAGCGAACGACTTTGATTAAACCATTGAATTTAAACATTTGAATGAAGATAAAACAACAATGAATTTCAAGTTGATTCATCTGTGTATTCAAAATATCAATGGCTCATAAATGCTATAGATTGTTCAATTTTTCGGATGCAACATGTAAATCAAGTGCATGTAACCAAGCATCATTTTGGATTGATAAATTGACACATTTAGTGCTAATTTCAGACGGACTCACACTTAAACAATCCATGACCTTGACTACTCAGTGATATCAGGCTTGCTGATTGCAATGATTGCATAAAGATAGATTGATAAAAAGTATAAAAGGGGGTAAGCATCAAGCAATCTCACATCAACCGAATCATGAATTCGTTGGCCTCATCTCTCCTTCTCTCCGTCTGCTGGCTTCAATCTCTCTTCACATTGACAACCAGCAGCAGCAGCATCACTCTTCAAACAGAAGAATGGCCTTCTGTACTTCGAGAGGCCGCTATGACAGCTCGTCTCAACAGATATTCAACACCTCGTGATCTCAAGCTCAATACAAGTCTGTCAGACACTGACCAGTTTGTTCCGCTCGGTCCTCCAACTGCTGACTCTCACGTGGCATGTCGTCAGCGTGTGTGGCTGCGTGTGCGACCACGACAGAGTCCTTGCTGTTTCGCGGAGCGTCATTGTGTCGGACAATCGTCAACATGTCGACAAACATCTCGATTAGAGCTGGTGAGCCGTCTTCTAGTGACAGGAAATACAATGTCAACGCGGACTACCTATCTGAGGATCAGCAACACATGCGCTCTTCGGCGGACGCAATAAGAAACAAGAGATGCCCACTGCGCCTGGTACGACAAGAAGCAGAACGTGCGCTCTATGGAAGAACATATACAATCATCACGATCGCACTACGCTGGACATCAGACGCGTGTCACTGTCAGATAAATTTTCTGACTTCAAACTGCGCATAAATGCATTTGCTTTGACTTTGAGCATCTTCGAGAGGCTCTTTGGCCAGACAGAGAAAATGTCCATTTATTTGATATTGAAGGCGCACTTGCTATAGCGTCATCAATTAGGTCTCAATTTGAATGCAGCTCTTGAATTCGGAACAAGATGTCGGAAAGAGATGTAAAGTCTCAACATACATGTAGGACAAGATATCCGGTCCCCTTTCAATTTACAAACTTTGTCTCTTATTTGTATTTATATTTGTTTCTTAGTGTTGTTCTGTTAATTAATCTATATTCACTGACCATGTAAAACTCACTGCTGTAAAACAATCACGTCTTCACTCTCACAAGATAGTTAAATTAATTGACTTTTATATGTACAGTACTTTCATGTTTAATAAACTCGTGATATTTGCATTGAGACGTTTTGGCTCTACACGTTGTTCGGAAATCTCATTTTCCGCTACATCGGTGCTCAAACGCGAATCAACTCTTCACTCTAGAACATTTTCGATCATCTTTATGATACCTGCGACAGCGTCGTAGCATTAGGGCTTTGTCGGTAGAATTTGTCACATCTACTCCTAGTGTCATGCTGCAGCTCCTAAATTCACAATGTTTATAGCAATAAGAGGTAGCATTAGGAGCGCATGGTTTACAGTGGAGGGATATAAAACAGCAGGGATATGAAGCATGGAGCATTTGAAACGTGCTGGACACTTTTTGAGAATATCCTTTAATCCACCGCTATGAAAAGCATGCTTGAAAGCATGGTCTAAACACACTCAAAAGCAATGCTTTGCTGACATGATGAATCATAGCAAACAACAGAATTCATTTATATGGTTTTAAACCAACTTTGAAACAATGTTCAAAAAGAACGATTTAATAAGATTTTGGAATAGTGTTTCAAATAAGGTGGTGTCGTAAACAGTCATTAATGTCCTTTGGCAACAGCTAGTCAATCGATGCTTGAAACCTGATTTCAGTGAAATACCTCATGCTGTAATCGTGTTAACTTTTGATCAACATTTTTCGGCTTAATTGAATAATTTCAATCAAAATTGCTCCATAAATTAGTATAAATTAGAACAACATAGATATTTATTTCCACGAATATAAGTTAATCACAGCTTTATTGTTGTATGTCATTTAATGCATGAAAAATGAAAGCTGAGCCACATTATGAGCATATAGATCCGGTTACTAAATCTCATTAAAGGAATGCTTTAAAATATTTAAAATTTCCTATCACACATTTTCTCATTCTTTTAGTTAAAAATATTGCTATTTAAACGACAAAAGTCATCACTTTCTTTCCGGCATTGTTGTCATCGGTGAGACAACTTGTCTCACATTTTAATACAACGTTGAACAAATGGGATGTGAAAAAAATGCAACAAGAAGTGACGATATCTCCGTGACACCTATCAGAAGAAGAAACAGGAATTATTCACTCGAGGCGGTGATCCTGTCGGAAATCCAAAGCCAAAATGGAAATGTTTTGAGTCTCTGACTTTTTGAATTGACTCAGTCAAAGAAAGCACATTATAAAAAATTAGCACATTATAAAGCACACCAACCTTATTTCTATTCAAACTTGTAACCTGTGCGTATGCCACGTCATACGCAGTCTGATCTCCTCCACCGTGCTTCCTTCACAATTTTCCTCTCTCGATCGATTTATAGGTCTTACACTCCACCGCCACCTACGATTCTTGAGCAAGTGAATTATTGAAATCAAGGGCACCATGTCGTTGACGACTTTTTGGATGACTCCTGCATCATGAAGTAATATCTCAACGCAAGCGTCAACTATAGATATGAAATGAAATCCGCACGATCTTGCGTCTAAGTTTACCGCAGTTGCAAGGTAGAAACTGAGCGCACGTGCGGTGAATGTTTCAAACCTGCGCTTTTCACTCAAACCTGCGATAAAGCACGCAGAGACTATAATCCAGCCTATAGTGCTCCTCCAAGAAACTTCATGTAAGACTTATGATCAATGTGCTCTCTTCAAAAATCAATGAAAAAATTCTGTAGCATGCCGATAACGTTTGTTTGAGAGCGGAACTTTTGAGGGAGACAATAACACAAAATGTTGCCACAATCAATACTTATATGACGAAATCATAGAAAATTGCGTTGAAGCAGCTTTTGATAATGGGCTGACGTCATAAAAATTGACATCAGCAAAACCTCTAGAATGGAAGCTTGTCTTCAAGCAATGCACAATAGTGGCACAAAAATCGCACGCATTTTCCCTTTGATGCACTTGTCAACGACTGAATCATTGGGTTAGAATTAGTCACATGTCTAATTCTAAGTTTTTCATTGGTTCTTTATGCTTCAACTTAGTTCTAGTCAACTTCAGATAAACAATCTATTTCTATGGTTTAGGTGAATACAGAAATCGTGCATGTTTTCAATGGTTCTCTGCTTCCTTCTTAACTTTGACTTGCGGACAGTCGGTGGTCGTTTTGGTTACATTTAAAGTAAATGTTGATTTCGTATCAATCCACATCGTGATGTCGTTATAAATACAAAAATACAACACCAGTACTTTGTACAGGCCCAAGAGAAGGGAGTATCTGACCGCTCAGTTGTTCTTCTTTACAGTATCAACATAAGACCAAGCATTTCAACACGAATGACATTTCGAAATCAACATTTGATGCCATTCTAGAATATGACAGCGTAAATCAGAAACACGATCATGTGCATTTGATCAAGTCAAGATGTGGAGAGCAAAGCCTTTCCAACTGCGACTTTAATAACAAACATACTTCTCATCTGCAAATTTCAAAGGTGTGAAAGCAGTGGGACAAAATGCCACGAAAGTATGGAAAACTCGAAATTTCAGATTTTGATGAACTCCATCAGAATTCAACTTATCATATCTAACGATGCAATGGCTATTTCTGTGTAGGTACGACGAAGGAACATAGAACAGATTGAAAAGCTTGAGTTCCCAACTTATAATCGTTTATATGAACTACAACTCCGTCCCGGCTTCATGGGGCCACGGTTCCATGGGGGATAGATCTGATCTAGATCGGCTTAGTTTGAATTTTGCATTTTTTTAATAATCTTATTTTGCTATTACCCATCCGTCATTATTTTGAATATCATCATCTCCGTCATTCTCAAAGAGACGTACACAAAAGTACAAACGCGTAATTGATTTTGCACGTAATACTTTTTCTAGCCAGATTGTATCTTTAGTGAATAGCACACATGCATATGCACCAGCGCAACCTACATTAAATAATAATAGACGCTACCTTTCTAGCGAAATCGATTATTGCAAGAATAGAGTAAGCACTGACCGTTGCATGAGTTCTCGTCGCTAGATAATGAAGACGATTTAGCCGCGTTTTAGTCCCTTTTATTCGATGTCAGATATCGTGGTAAATCATTCCATCCTTCCATTCATACATATTTGAATCCTGATATTTCAATTTGAAGTAAGTTTTGGAATAAGTAGCACGAAGTGTCCGGACAAACAAATGAATGTTCTCATGGAGAAGAGTGGACAGAGAACTATCAATTCAATATTGAACAAAAAGTTACTTAAGCTGCGCATGCAATTGTCAGCGGTAGTTGTACGAAGGCAGCTGAAGAATTTGAAAAGAAATCTGCCATGCCTGCACTAGCAAGGACTACAATCAGCACCTGGAGGAAGAAATAAGTGGAGAGTGGAAGCCTTATCGACAAACCTCGATAAGGTCGTCCATCACTCGACCAGCATCTACTTTAAGACAACTGTGACAGATTGAACAATCAAAAATTCAAGCTGTACACAACGTTGCCAGTTGATGTTGTAATTTTTCCTTGCTGATGTTACTGATTTTATTTTTTCAACTGCTGGCTCACAGTACAACGTATCGAGCTAGCCAAAACTGATGTGCTTCATGACCAACTTTCAATTACTACATGTTTTATCGGTAGAGTGGCAACAACAATCCTATTTCAACAACAAAATATGCAGCTCTTCAGTGGCAAGGCATAATAATGGGAAAACTTTTCAAGTCAACAACAGCAATTCATCTGCAGATGAAATGCAAACCTTTATTTTAGAGAGTTGTTTCATTTATGTAGATCCATCCAGTTTAGATGCTTGTATTTATGCTTCATGATCTTATTATCATTTTCTATGTATCTCGATGTGATTTATTAGATTCTTGTCAAGACAAACATATTGGGAATTAGTGACTGATGAGAGAACGAGGAATTGAACCTCTGCTGTTGATCGATTGATCGCGTCAACAATTATTATAAACCTTAAAAGCCTGCCGCCACTGGATGCCCCCTATTCTTCTAAGCGCTTTGCTATCGAAACCGTCTAGTCGAGCTGTCAAGCTCTTGTTTATTGCCCAGGTCTCTGATCCGAATAGAAGGACTGAAAGCACGGCTTCGTTGTAAATTCATAGCTTCGTGTTGCGGCCTTGAGCGCAAGCTCCACAAAGGCCGTTGCAGTGATGCCATTACAGCTGCGGCCAGGCCTCTTGTCTATTGATTTCAGGTAGAAGGTCGCCATTACTGGTTACAGTTGATCCCAGGTACGTGAACTTTGTCGCAAACTGAACCATTTCATCGTCGATGATTATGGGTGCTGGAGTAGGGCCTTCACCAATATGCATCAGCTCCGTTTTCAACCAATTCACCTTCAAACCAAGCTCGGCAGCCTCTTCTGTAAAGGTCACTAAACATTCTCTCATGATACTGTAGTTATCGGAGAACAGGCGGTGTCGTCAGCATACTCTGCATCAGTTAGATTGAAGTCACCGAGCCACACACAAGGAATTTCACAACAGACTCGAGTCATCAGATAGTCTATGACGCAATTGAATAAATCTGGTGCCGCAACGCATCCTTGTCGAACTCCACTATTGATGCTGAACCAGCTACAGCTTTTCCCGAAGACTCTCACGCACCTTTCAGCGTCGCAGTACAGGTTTGTGAACGCATTGAGAATCCTTGGTGGTACAGCCAGCGTCTTCAGGATCTTCCATAACGCATCATGGTCAACAGTGTCAAACGCAGCTTTGAGATCGATGAAACCAATGTACAGATGGCGTTCTTTTCTGAATTCTCTGAACTTTTCTATTATGAGTCTGATGGCGGAGATGTGGTCTGTCGTCGAGCGGTTTGGCAATAAGCCACCTTGTTGTAGTCGGCGTCTACTACGGATAGCAGGCAAAACTCTAGTCAGGAGGATTCTTATGTACAGTTTCCCCGGAATTGATAGGAGTGTCATTCCACTATGATTGCTGCACAGAAGCTGATTCCTTTTTCGTTGCCAGAATGGAAGGATAACTCCTCTAGTCCAGTCACTTGGTAAGCGCTCAGTGACCCACACTTAGTTGATGATGTTTGTTAACCACTGAATCATGACCTCACCTCTTTCCTTAATCATTTCGGCCGTTATACTGCAAACACCATCGGCCTTGCCGTTCTTTAGCTTCTGGATTGCTTCGAGAACTTAAGAAGCTGTCAACGGTGTAATGCTGCACTCATCGTTATACGTTCTGGTAGACATAGCTGCAGCTGAAAGTTCAGGATCTTCACTAGCTAGTGGTGGTTAAACACATGCAGGAAGTGCCCTCTCCATCGGTTAATACATTCGTTTTCTGTATTAAGAATGCATCCTGTGCCGTCTTTAATTGATGTTACTTTACACTCCGTCCTGTTTTCGATTCTCTTAATATTTTGCATACGTCCACATGTTGATTTCGTTGGGCAGCACTCTCTGGTTTTGTAGCTTGCTCACTCCAATAACGCATTTTGTCACGCTTAACTGAGGTGTTGCGTTCTTGATTAAGGTGACGGTATTCTTGAACGTTGCCGTTCAAACCAGCCGGTCGTCGTTTTTCCACTATTTCCAGAGTGGTCTGAGATATCCAAGGTTTCCCGAGTGCTGGTCGAGTGTGTCCGATGGAGTTTTCCGCCGCTTTCGAGACTTCATCTTTGAACTTGTCCCAGTCGTTGCGCTCCTCTCCATTTAGTGCGTTAAATCGGTTACTTATCGAGCAGCGAAACAGGATTCGACACTGGGGATCTGAGAGACGAGTCGATTCGAAAGATTTACATCTATCCGCGGGATTAGTCTTCATTTTAAGCTTGAGGTATGCGACGAGCAGCCTGTGGTCCGTATTGGCTAGTTGGGCACAACGGCAAACACGGCATTTCGTGACGAATTACCTCAAGTGACGTGAGATGAGAAAATGGTCAATAGCCTTACGGGTAAATCCGTCGTTGCTGCACCACGTCCAATGGTGCATGCGTTCTCGCGGTAACCAGGTATCGGCAACGCAAAGGTTCGTGGATTTGCACAAATGAAGCAAGCGTTGGCGTTCGTTGTTGGGTCGACGAAGATAGTTTGAAGTCCGTCATCGAGCAGCGGACTTGCGAGGCTTGCGTTAGCATCCGTCAGGACGATAGTTACGTTATGCGTTGGGGCTCTATTGATATCTTGCTGAAGCTGTTCGTAGTAGCTATTCTTTGCATCTTCGTCGGATCTTTCAGTAGGTGCATAGGCAACGTAGATGGTTAATTTGCCATGGCGATGGAGGAATCTTGCTGAAAGCAGTCTGTCATTCACTGGTTTCCATTTAACGAGAGAATTTCTACGATTTCTCGGGACAGCAAGCGCAACGCCATGTTGGCCACTTCCTTCTTGAGGGCCACTCCATCAAAAGCAGTGATCGTTATACATACATTCTCCTCCGCTACTGGTCCACCGCGTCTCGCAGAGACCAGTCAATGTGATATCATACTTCTTCAGCTCACGTGATGGGAGTTCAGGATATCCAGTTCGGAGTAGCGTCTGTACGTTCCATCTCGCAATACGTGTTTCTTTCGCAAATTCATAATTCGAAGTCCTTGATCGGCCCGGGTCTAGTTCCATTAAGAGCAGTTCGGTTAGAATTCGTGTTTTGTGTTGGGTTCGTAACTTGAGATGATTCAATAGACGGGGGATTCACTAGCCCTGCGCTGGCTAGTCAGCTGGTGGGGCTGCCACCTCGCAGTGCCCTGACTTAGAGCGGACGGATGGGGATCGTGGTCCATTTAGCCAGTAATGCACAGGTGTGCTACGCATAGTTCGCAAGGATGTAGCTACTACCAGGGACAGCGAGAAGGTTGCAAACATTCCCTCCCAAATACATATTACATATTATATATTACATATATATCATAAATAACATGTAAATAGAATAATTAAATATTGGACTGCCTTAGTTGAAAAATGCGAACATGCCTGAATAGCTGTCATCCCATCCAATATCAAGAATCATCAGCAAGGCTAGTTCACATCTCTCAACATCGGCATATCCTCCTATTTAAAGTTTGCAGCCATGCCCGGGTGAATTTGAGATTTGCAATTAGCAGGTTAGTGAACTTTCGACGCGCATTCATTAAAAATCACTTCACACATTACCTGCAAATCGCCTGTTACTGTGCTTGCAATAATTAATAAATGCTGCTTTTCGCAAACACACTGCAAACAGAATCATTATGTGTTGCTCAATGTGCTAATTGCGTGTCCTAAAACAGACTAATAAATGTGATTAGTGAAAAGCTAGATGTAGTTGACCACGTGACGGTAGATCATGTTGACCAAGTGATTATCTGTCTGAGAAAGTAAGAAAAAAATAATCAAAACTGCCCTTTTCAAATTACTGGCCGATATAATAGAGTAAAAATTACAACTTTCGTCAGGACGCCGAATGTCTGTCGGGCAAACGTTGTAATTTTTTACTTTATTACATCGGCGAGCAATTTAAAAATGGGAGTTTCGACTATTTTTTCTTACTTTCTCAAAAAGCTAGATGGACCTCACTAACACTTTCTTCTAACCTACATGCACAAAAGTGTAAGCGATCACATATGTGCTTAGGTCTACATCTATTTAATTAACAGACATTTATCTTGTTGCAGGCCAACCAGACTTACATGTAGCGACCGGATTTATATTTATTTAAATGGAACATTTTTAATTAAATGTTTTACACAGTTGACAAACAAATTATTTATACATATATAAGCAAACATGATCGTCTTTTCTTCTAAATCAATAAATATTATTCAACAAATTTTGGATTATATACTTTCTTCACAGTTTGTCTGAGACATAAACGAGCAGATTTCGTCCATCCGAAGCCAATGAACTAGGACGCCTGTTATGCAGGGCATTCCGTATACTTCCTTTGCTCATTGCGTGTGGGTCTTGTTTTCTCTATGTTACATGTCACTTGTTTGTCTCATGCTATTCATTAGGTTGCTGAACGTGTGCGAGTGAAATTGCCTTCAGTTGACTTGTTGATTTCAAACTGTATTTCGTTTTTAATCAACAATTTCTGTAATATACACTGCTTATAACAACAAATACTAGATAAGTTTAATTTAATATTTAGCTAATTTTACATATTTATCATGAATACATAAAAATATTTTTATAGATATATATGCTCTATATATATGACCTATTTGCTGATTTCAAACTGTATATCGTTTTTAATCAATAAATTCTGTAATATAGATTGCTTAAAACAACAAAAGCTAGATATGTGTAATTAAATATTCAGCTAATTTTACATATTTATCATAAATATTTAAAAATATTTTTTTATAGATATACAGATTGTTTCATAAAAAATGGATCACCCTTAAACATCGCCTTAACTTCAACTTTGTCTAACTCCGCCAAACTTGAACGAATTTCTCTGAAATTTGGAAGATATGTCAGTTGTGCTTACTAATATCATTGTTGGAAATTTCAAGCATGAATATTGAGTTGTTTTCCTGTTATAGATGAAAAAAGTAGTAGATAATTTGATCTTCATTCAGCAATGCTACACAAAATCATACCTCACTCTTATAAAATTACATTTGTTTCCTTTGTTATGTAATATGTTGTTCTACAAGCCAAAAGCTATCAAGCAAAACAAAAATAAAGAAAATCGGTCAATCAGAGCCAGTATAGCACCATTATTCATCAACAATAATGTAACTGCTACATGTGATTAACTGGACTTCATGTTCCATAGCTTCCTGACTTCGTTGCGGTAGTGTTGGCAGCACTCGTGATTGCTTTCAGCTAGAAATCTATCTCTTACCGGTTGAAAACAATACAAAGCACAAATGAACAATAACGAGATCGCATTCACAAAAGGCAAAGTGTCAGCCTTGCTAGAACTAGGGTTTTCTTTGCGAGCTACAAGCAAGCGACTAAATGTCCCTTACACAAATGTGCATCGATGGCATAATGATGATTTTCGACTCTGTCGTAAAGAGGGCTCTGGCCGTCCAAGCAAAACATCCAAACGTAGAAACCGCCTAATTTTGAGATTTGTTAAAGTTGATCCAAGTCTCTCGTTAACTGAGATGACTGCACTAGACTCGTCTATTTCTAAGTCCACTATTCGTAGAAGACTTATTGAGTCGAATTTCAAGAGCTGCAAGAGGCCCTCTCAGATCGAATTATCAGATCAGCATACAAAAAGACGTCTCAGATGGGCAATGAGTCATTGTCATTGGCGAAATCAATGGGATCGGGTTGTCTGGTCTGATGAGGCATCAGTCCGTCTGAAGGATAGTGATAGTCGAT
Source organism: Prostheceraeus crozeri (assembly GCA_907163375.1). Classification (NCBI taxonomy): domain Eukaryota; kingdom Metazoa; phylum Platyhelminthes; order Polycladida; family Euryleptidae; genus Prostheceraeus; species Prostheceraeus crozeri. Next base: position 628,086 of record CAJQUW010015146.1, read on the forward strand.
TGAGATTATGGATAAAATCTGATCAGGAAATTCCGAGACATTTACATCGTCCCCGGGTACAAGGTGGTGCGACTCTACTGATTTGGGCTGGCATTTGGACCAATGGCCGCTCTGAACTTCACATACAGCAAGGAACGATGAATTCTGAACGCTATGTGAATGTTTTACGAATGAACATTGGCCAAATGACAGATCAACTTGGTGATCCATCGACTTGGTTATTTATGGATGATAATGCTACGTGTCACAGGAGTAGTAGAGTCAACTTATGCAAGTCTCAATTAGGGTTTAGGACATTATCTTGGCCAGCTCGTTCTCCTGATCTGAATCCCACAGAAAATGTATGGAATATTGTAAAACGCAACGTTCGTCGTTCACTGCTACCTACAGATGGCGTATCACAACTTACGTCACTGTTAAAAAGAGAGTGGACAAAGTTAGATCAGTCAAAAATCAACGATATCATCGAATCAATGCCTAGACGAATTGGTAATGTCATTGACAATAAGGGTAGGGCCACAAAATATTAGCTTCTTAAGAACCGTTACTGTATCATAGCTTATCAGATTATATAAGGACATTTAAATATATTAGGGACATGAAATAACATGAAAAATGCTTTCTGTATCATGCTTATGTTTTATTTAGTCAAATTTTAGGATGATCCACTTTTTATGAAACGGACTGTATATGTAAATGTTTCTGGTTTTTAGAAAATCCGCTACCTACTAATATGTGTAGCTGCATTTATCTTGTAGCCCATCGCATATCAATAAGATTTTCATAGAACTCGAAAGGGCGTGATGCTTATGCCATTTTGAGACGTTAGAATTTATTTAATCTCGAAAAACCTTCTCGTGATACAATACTCAAATTTTGCTAAATACATTGAACGAATCCGGACGAAGAATGAGATTAGGAATAGGTGAGACGTAGATTTCCATATGATCCTGGTTACTAAGCTTCAGCTTTAATCTTGCAGAGCTAATTGACAGATTCATTTAACCTAATGCATTTGACATTTCATAATAAACCTTATTATTATTATTATTATTATTTTGCATCTTAAATATTAATTTTTGTGTATCTCAACTTGGTTAATATTTTGACCAGCAATCTTCAGCTTTCTTAATCATATAAGCAATGCAAACTTTTGCATTTCTATAGCTAATACACCTTTTGACAGTGTTAATCCTTTGTCCTATTACTCCTTCTCTTTTCTCATTGTATCATTCGAGGTACATAGGCTTGTCCTCCGCGATACTTTTACAATTTTTAAAGTTTGAATGCTCCATCGAAGACATATGTGACTCCCGTCAAAATCTGAGAACAAGTCTACGTTACATGCATAATAAGTTGTTTTGTCTCGCCCTCTGTACCACAAAATCGCTCACGTGTGTCCGTCTACATTGCATGAAGTTGAATTTCCATTCTTGAGGTCTTATTGCCATCAATTCCTACGGCGACAACTGAACGCTTGTGTGACAATTATTGGATTTTTTCTAAATCAAGTATCAAACGGTCTTCAAATTTGGACTAAAAGTGCTTGACCGCGCTTTGGTTACAACTTTCATCAGCACTTGTGGTTTAAGCTCCAAAAGATGCCTAAAAACGAGTTTGTTGTCACCTTTTCCGCAAAATCAATTATTTTTTTTTTCGAGCGCTCGTCATGGCTGTGTTTCCTTCCCTCAATTACGTGACTACTAAACTTCACTCACTCTTCGATGCGAGCCTGGTGTAGGCAGTGACTGACTGAAAATGTCTGAATAATAATAAAACTTGTGACAAGTCTCTATGGACACTGTCACATATTTGATATTGCGGCATGATTGTAACTTGGAATTTGTCCTGTTGGTCCAACGACCAATTCCATGCATATTTGCTTGAAGGTACATAAGTAGAAAAACACTGCATGTCAAAAATATTGCTTTATGTCTCTCCGAGTGTCGTGCGAGGAAGAAATAAATTAGCCATTTTTCGCTCTTTCATGGATCAAAATAATTATCAGACTATAAAAAGGTAAACTCAGAGGTTAAAACTTGTACAAAAGTGTACAAATGGAAAAACGATTGCCAATTAAGCAGTGAACTTTGCATCAATCAGATGCGAGTGATTGTTCTAAAACATCATTGAAATAATTTTTCGTTTTCATGTCTTTGAGCCTTCCCAATAGAACCTTTTGCATTGTCAACGCCATAATAGAAATACGATCTTTTCGCATGCAATTTCGTCTAAGGCGAATAATATTCCTCCTTTATTCTTTTTCAAACGCAGACTTCTAGCTGTCCAATTAAGAGCTTAATGACATGCAACTGCGCGGACGAAAATTTCTAAAGAGCTTGGAGACGTTTTTGCAAGTCATGATGATCAGAACACTGTACGAATTAATATAAAGGGCTTCTTTCTGTCTACAGCAATAATACCCTCTGGCCGCCGATGTTGTTAAGTCGATCAAATCTGTCCATAAATGAGGAGCTGCAACATAAATCTAGGCGAGTACAATCATCATAATTGATGCGGAAAACTGTTTTGACACGCAAAAAGAAATCTTTCAACAGAATGATTTCCAAGGCAACCCAAGTACTACAAAGTGCGATGAAGTCATGAATCACAAGAAAAGTATTTCAGTGAAACCTCCTTTCTGGACTATCTGTATAATAAGACATCATAAAGGGCCACCTTGCGTCCTCCACGTGTGTCTCACATAAAAAAGTAAGAAAATTTTACCTCCATATTCAAACTACCTAAATATCCATGCCTGGACCATTGCTCAGCCCTGCAATACAGAAAAACGTCTCCATAAGCGGATGCCATCCTCAACTACCATAAGGTTCATCAATCTTCGAACGAGAAGAAAGCAGTTGCGATCAAGAGAAAAAAGCAGTTTCAGATTCGACTATACACAAAGGTGGAGAAAACTTAATTCTCCAGTCCGCGTTCATATCCGAATCCGCTCTTTTTCGGATGCTGAATTTTCGATCCACTCCGCATCCGCATCTGCACTATATCCGCACCGAATCCGCAATAGAAAGTCTTTGAAATTATCTTGTGACTCGTTCAGACTCAGACTCATAATAGGACGATTTATAATTTTGTGGATCTTACAACTGTAGGCTACACGTCCAAGAAACAAACAAATAAACCCATGCAAACTACGAATAGCAGGCATAGACTGAGCTACATCCATGCGAGCAATGTAACCTGAATAGCAATGTTATTCTCACCGGTTTTCTGCTTATTTAGGCATTTCGAATCATTAGAACATATAAACCACTGCAGTCGAATTTAGGAATCTCAGACACGCCCACAGGCAGTCTTGAGCTGACTGAATTTTAGGACTCATTTCTTATCATGACGATTGCTGATAACAGACATCGCAGTGCAGTTATTCTCACTTGGTAATTGCCTATATTTCATTTATTATTTTATTCAGCCTATATTCAGTATTGGCCAGAATGGATGACTCAGATGTGTGTTTTATGTTTTTGTTGATACATTTACTGTGATTCTTGTAAGTGTGCATAATTTTGTATTAAGTGAATTATAAATGAAAGTCAAGCAATAATCCAAGTAATCTATTTATCTAGACATGACTGACCACCGGTCAGTACTTGGAGTGTATCCCCTTTTTCTGAATTACCGCGCAAATGCTGTCAGGCATCGAGAAGTTCAACTTTTTGCATAAAATTCCATTTATCAACTTCGTCCACATTGCAATGATAGCTTTCTTCAATTCTATAAAAGATGTCTGGTTTCGTATGTAAAGATGTCAGGCTTCGTAGGTTTGTTTCAGCAAGACCCATCAATTTTCAATAGGATTGAGTTCTGGTGAATGTTTGATAATGGATTCAATGCCTCAACACTCGAATTCCAGAGCCATATTGCTTCCAATTTCAAGGGCGACATCATGCTGTGAGTGAAAAGCACTGCTTAGATAGCTATGAATCGCAGTACTTTCATTTTCAGATTTTTTTGGCAATCAGCTTTCATGCTTGTACATTCGGTCAAAAACCATAATCCATAGTTTTTCAACAGAAAAAAATTTCCACAGGTCTTTTCACAGTTGAGACCGTGTATCGAGATACACCTCTTTATCTTGGTGGTTTTCAAGCGTGTCACATAAAATGGGTTAGGCTGCGTCCTTTGGTTTTCTACAAGATCGTAACCTGAACCCGTTCGTAGTATTCCAATTTCCATCGGCAGAATCGCAAAAATCTTTTCAGCATTTATCTTTTTTGGATAGCCCGAATTTTCGTGGTCTGTGTGACTTCAAGTCGACAACCACATGTAATGCTAAGCCATGACAGCTCAGTTATCATGCAGATAGTCCTACAAGACAGTTGTTACAAAAACATTTCCGAGGTGAGGTCAGGGTGTCTGTAGATTCAACCACAACAGAAAACAATACAAATTGATCAACTGAGTCATCCATTCTGGCCAATACTGTATATATATATATACATATTATATATATATATATAATGAAATTAAAATTGAAAACACAACTTTTACTTATAAGCATAAGCTATATATATATATACATTTAGACAAGTAACCTTGCAATTGATAAATTTATCAAATCTCAACAGATGTAACCACCACGAGACATGTTTCGGCCTGTTGGGCCTCATCAGTCGTGGGTAGGTTTGAACCAGCGACGTTGGAGCTAGAGGACGTGCAAGCATACCCTCTAACCACAAGGCCACCGGACCATCTGTTTATCAGTTGATAAATTTATCAATTGCCAGGTTACTTGTCTAAACATGTAATGAGTAGCGCCTGCGTGAAGCGCCTCAATCTCGGATGCGGTAATAAGTGATTGCAGAATGCAGTCCGCCCTCCACGTGCCTGCGTTAAAGCAGTACCTTCCTGGCTAATTCACGCTCTCAACAGATGGTCCGGTGGCCTTGTGGTTAGAGGGTATGCTTGCACGTCCTCTAGCTCCAACGTCGCTGGTTCAAACCTACCCACGACTGATGAGGCCCAACAGGCCGAAACATGTCTCGTGGTGGTTACATCTGTTGAGATTTGATAAATATATATATATATATATATATATATATATATATATATATGTAAAATATTTTTATATCACAGTATTTGGTGAAATATATGGAGAAATGTTTCTGCCCGCAAAAAATCAAAACAGCAATTTAGCACTAGCGCTTTCAATATATCTTCAGGTGCTTAATTAACAAGTGATATAACATACAGGGAAATAGGCATATATTTAAAATTCACTGGAAAAAGATATCAATGTTATGTCAGTAAAGAAAGTCATAAGGAATTCAGAAGTGGCTTATAGATATCAATGAAATATTTTTCTTTTACCTTGCGTTCAATATCATTGTCCGACCGTATCTTATAGAGAGGAAAAATGTCAAAATTACCGGCTCCACAATAATACATGTGTTTGCTTACTTTAAGTTGACGATGTTCTTCAGTGTTTATCTGTTGTTTGTGCACACGTACTCTGCTTCGTAATGTTGTACTTGTTTCTCCTATATAAAATGCTTTGCAATTTGAGCAGGTCATTACATATATCAAGTTCTTTGAGTTACAATTCATATTTTGTTTGATGTTGAAAGTTTTGCCGTTAAAGTTATAAGATGATCCCTCCGTAATATACTCGCAAGTTCCACATCTTTTATCGTCGCATTTGGTAACAGCATGAGTTTCATTTGATAGAAATTTTGAATTACATAATATGCGCTTGAGATTGATTGGTTGTCTTTTGCTATGTATGAATTTTTTGTTTTTGAAGATTTCATTAGTATTGCAATCGCTTTGTAATGAGGAATTGACAAGGTTTATAGTGGATCTAATATCAGGGTTTCTGGGATTATAAGTACTAACAAAAGGCAATATATCATTATCATCTTTCTGTTCAGTTGTCAAAAGTTGAGTTCTATTGAGATTCTTAGCTCTTATAATCGCGTCATCAATTAATTTAGAAGGATATTGCTGTTTGACCAAAAACATTTTCATTTCTTGTAATCTATCATTTTTTGTTGAATGATCAGAAACAATTGCACAAATATGTCGGGCTAAATTGTAGGGAATGGCCCTTTTAGTGTGCCTAGGATGGGAAGACTTAAAATGGAGGTATTGATGAGTATCGGTTGGCTTATAATATACGTCCGTATTGTAAGATGGGAAGGTAAAAGCAGGACGTCGTGTATCGAAAGTATGTATTTCGAGATCTTCAATTTTAGCGCGATATAAACATATAGGCAGAACATGAACTTCAAACATATAAACACAAGACAAAAGCATAGAGTAAAGATATCATTCCACAATCCTCCCTCACTGTGAAGTCATTGTCTGTAATGTGAGGGGTCGACACGAGAAGGTCTCAAATTGTAACGACTTGTAGGTGTTGGGGAAGCATCGGCGTTTTGAGTTGTCACATTGTCATATGCATCAAGGGCATGATCACTATCGGGTACATCATCAGAACAAAAACGTCGCTTCATGTCACATTGATTGTAAACACGGACATTGCCTCCGTCATCCAACACACTGTAGGTGTATTTTCCTATACGACATTGAACCTTACCTTTGTGTATGAAGATATCACCCTTACCCTTCCTAAAAAGAATATCATCGCCTTCTTTATATTCGACACAGCGAGAGGAAGACTTTCTCTTTTCGTACTCCTGCTCATGATATCTCTTTGGAGCCTTAATGTTTGCAAAATCTTGATTTGGTAAAATGAAGGATTTCTTTGTCCTAACTTCTCTACCGAGGAAGACGGATGATGGAGTCTTTCCGGTCATTGCATGAGGCGTCGTGCGGATATCAAGGAGAACTTGTTGCAAGGAAGTGTGAAAGGAAATGGTGTCATTCGTGTATCTAATTCGCTTTATACGAGACTTGAGAGTTCGGTAAAATCGTTCAATACAACCTTGACTCTGAGGATGATAGTCGGCACTTCTTATGTGTGAGACTCCGCACGATAACAGAAAATTGGAGAATTCTTGAGAAACGAACGGGGTGCCATTATCAGTAATGATAGTTTTAGGCAGTCGAACAAAGAGAAGTGTCTCTGAAGCCTAGCGATTATCTCTTTACTTGAGCCTCTCTCAATCACAAAAACGTCAGGGAATCGACTATAGACATCGATCAAGATGAGTAGGAGGAGGTTATCAGTACTTGAACTAGGCCGGTTAAGTCCAAGGCAAGTAATTCGCCTGGTCTGGAACATTTGCTAGCAAAAGGTGTGATCGGTGGATCATCCGTCACATCCTGATAGACAGTGCAGGCTGAGCATCGACCAACATAATCACTTATGTCCTTCGAATAACCGGGCCAGAAGAAAGACGATTGGACGAGTTGACGCATCTTAGTTGCACCTATGTGGCCTTCATGAAGCTGAAGCAATAAAGAAGTGACAAGAGATGATGGTATGCAAATACGATCACTCATCAATATCACGTTACTATCATCGATTCGCTTCGCAGTAAGTTCGTGACGGAAAGAATAATATGGTGTAAGAGTACGGGATTCTCTAGTACTCCAATCATCAGCGATTGATTTCAGAACAGACTGTAATATCGAATTGTTCTTAGTAGCCTGAGCAACGTCGTGAATATTTATAGGAACGGAAGACAGAATGAAGCACAATGTGAAGTCAGTATCCTCTTCAGGTGTGGACTTAACGAGGTCGGACGGATTCCTGGACAGAGCGTCAGCAAGGCAGTTCTTCTTTCCAGGCAAATAGTGCAATGTTATGTCAAAACTTTGGATAAACATCATCCACTTTTGAATACGAAATGGAAGAGAGTCAATACGCTTCCGCATTAGTCCAAGGATAGGTTTGTGATCAGTATGAATGGAGCACTGTTGAAAAAGAATCAGTCGGCGGAAGCGCTGTAAGGCGAAAGTTATTCCCAGAAACTCCTTTTCGATTGTTGAAAGAGCTTTTTCTGTCTGCTTTAACCTGCGTGAAGAAAAGGCAATAGGTTTATCGTCCTGGAGAAGGACACATCCTAGTCCCTCATTGGAACTATCTGTTTGTATGACACATTTCTTGTTAGAATCAAGCCACGAAAGTCTATGACGATTTATTAAAGCCGCTTTCAATTTTTCAAAAACTGTCTCAGTCTTTTCACACCAACTTAGAGTATCCTGACTTGTGGCAAGCATATCCCATAACGGAGATGCCAGAGTAGAGAAATGGGTCACAAACCGTTGGCCTACATAAGCAGCGAGTCCTAGAAATGATCTCATCTGGGTTTTGGTTTTTGGCAACTCAATGTCCTTAAGAGCAGCAACCTTGGCGTTGGACGGTTGAACAGCAGAATGTGTAAGTGTATGACCTAGGAAGTCAATCGTTTCTTTGTAAAGCATGCATTTTTCCTTATTCAAAGTTATTCCGTGTGCTACAAGAATGTCAAAAACTCGAGTAATGGTAGCAGTATGTTCATCAACTGACTGAGAGGCGATAAGAATATCGTCAAAGAAGACGAAGCATCCCGGAACATCCCTTAGAAGATTTGATAAAACGGACTGAAAAATCTCAGGAGCGCTTTAAATCCCGTACGGCATTCGCGTCCAACAATATCTGCCTGCAGGCGTGGAAAAAGTTAGTAAGTGTTGAGAGTTTTCTGCTATGGGTAGTTGATGAAAGACCTTATTACAATCGAGGCGAGAGAAAACCCGAGTACCGCGAATCTGAGCGAAAATTTCCTCTGTGCTAGGAATCTGAAAGGTTTGCTTCTTAATGGCCAAGTTTAACTGTCGAAGGTCAGTGCAAATACGGATCTTGCCTGTGGGTTTGCGAGCAACTGCCAAAGGAGAGCACCAGTCTGTGGGACTATCTACCTTTTTGATAATACCTTCCTTCTCAAGATCTCGTAGCTCTTCACTTACCTCACTAAGAATCGCTGGCGGTAATGGACGTGACATACAATGAACTGGAGTGGCTGAAGAATCAACGGTTATCTCATATGAAAAATCTTTGACACACCCTGGGCCATTAAACAAAGCAGAATAACGGTCGTAAAAAGGAGAGATTAACTCTTTGCACGAAACAGCAATATTACATATTTCAGAGAGCATACCGAGCGAGCGACACAATTCAGCTGACAGGAGTGCATAATCGTTAGCACGTCAGCCACGATGAAAACTGATTTACAAAACTTGGAACGGTATTGTACAGTAGCATAAAATCGTCTTTCTTCTGGCCCGGTTATTCGAAGGACATAAGTGATTATGTTGGTCGATGCTCAGCCTGCACTGTCTATCAGGATGTGACGGATGATCCACCGATCACACCTTTTGCTAGCAAATGTTCCAGACCAGGCGAATTACTTGCCTTGGACTTAACCGGCCTAGTTCAAGTACTGATAACCTCCTCCTACTCATCTTGATTGATGTCTATAGTCGATTCCCTGACGTTTTTGTGATTGAGAGAGGCTCAAGTAAAGAGATAATCGCTAGGCTTCAGAGACACTTCTCTTTGTTCGGACTGCCTGAAACTATCATTACTGATAATGGCACCCCGTTCGTTTCTCAAGAATTCTCCAATTTTCTGTTATCGTGCGGAGTCTCACACATAAGAAGTGCCGACTATCATCCTCAGAGTCAAGGTTGTATTGAACGATTTCACCGATAACAGGAATACGTAAATGTCCAAAAGCACTAAATGAAATATTTGTGGGCCTACAATGCAGCCCTTTTATCAGATGCTTTGGGAGTACGCAACGCATAGCCCCTGTGTCAATCATTCCTTTGACAGCCACGCGGTCTACACATATATCACGGATCAAAGATTCACTTTCACCAGTAGAATGAATACTCACAACTTCTGTAAAGCCGGATTCACAATAGCGCGTAAATACGCATGTGCGTTACTCACATGCGTGTTGCACACAAGGGCTTGCGTTCACTCCCAGCATCCTTACGTGTAAACGGAACGATTGCTATGAAAACACGCAAGCTGCCTCCGGTTCACAATCATAGTGTGTTACTCACAGCACTGTCAACCAATCAGAAGTCATTATAGAATGACTGTGTTCGTTTTTGCTTCGTTGTCGATTCCAGTTTCATCATGGTGCCTGTAACATCGTACATAGAAAAAGTCGCTGCAGTCACAGTTACTCTCCATCGTGTGAAAGAACTTAAACAAAAGAAACGTCGCCGGCGATGGTCAACTCGACCTGCATTTCAACTTCGAATGGACCTAAGCGAATTGAATCAGCTGATCCCCCATTTGAAATCCAAGGATCAGGAAATGTTCTTGTCATATCTTCGTATGACTCCTGCGAAATACGAGCATCTCCTATCCATGGTGCAGGATGGCTTACGAAAGTACAGCAAGAGACTGCCCGTTTCACCGAGCGAAAGGCTCACCATTACGTTGGTCTTCCTTGCTACTGGATGTTCTCAACAAGAGCTAGCATTTCGATTCCATCGTGGAAGGTCAACTATATCAAATATTGTCAATGAAACGTGTGATATTATTTGGAAAATGTTGTCATCTGAGTATCTTAAATTTCCAAATTCAAATCAGTAATGGAGACAAATAGCCGAAAATTTTGCAATTCGATGACAATTTCCCCACTGCATTGGCAGCATCGACGGGAAGCATTTTCGCGTTCAATGCCCAAAGGCAAGTGGTTCGACTTTTTTTAACTATAAACATTTTTATAGTATTTTGGTCATTGCAATGTGTGATGCAGACTACAAATTCACATACGTAAACGTCGGTGCCACCGGCCGTGAAGGTGATGAAGGTGTTTTTCAGAAATCTGATCTTTTCGAATGTTTGGAAAAACAATTACTCCATATCCCTTCTTCATCCTCTGTTCCTGGTGCCAATAGCGATCTCCCCTATGTTATTTTGGGTGATGAGGCGTTTCCTTTGAAGAATTATTTAATGCGACCTTACCCTGGTAGAGGAACAAAGTTGTTACCCAGAAGGGAGCAGATATATAATTATCGTCTCTCGAGAGCAAGACGTGTAATCGAAAATACTTTCGGTATCTTGGTAGCTCGATGGAGAATTTTTCATCGACCCATGGTTGCAAATATCGAAAACTGTGAGAAGTATATCAAGGCAGCGATGACATTGCATAACTACCTTCGAGTCGAAGATATGAATTCTCAAAATAATTGTTCGAAGTATATTCCTCCAAATTTACTGGATTTCGAGAAAATTGACGTACATTTCATCCAGGTGAATGGCGAAGTGTTCCAACTTCCGGAGTGCAAGGATCCGGCCGCTTCGGAACTAATAATAATAATACTCGTACTTTTAAGAAGTGGGGAAATCCGTGAAGCTTTTACCGACTATTTTGTTAGCCCCGCTGGTAGTTTGCCGTGGCAAGATAATATGATTAATTAACGTGATGTTCCTATGAAGTGGTGCAAATGATCTTTCAGTTATCACCATCTTCTCATTTATGTTGTGGAGTACACATTTTGTGCAAGTGTTTTTTCTGTTTATAACTGAGCTATCTACATGCTTCCTGTCTGCATTCATTAACTTTTCCTTGCAGGTGCAGAACATTATAGATTCATAATTTTTTTGAAATATGCATATGTCACTTCACCTCATAACATGTTGATTAATGGGAAGCATTTTGTAATGAATATTCCTGGTGCACTGTTAAATCTTTTGGTTGAAAAAAGAGAATGATACTTGGAATGATACACTTTATTTCCACTTTTTACTTTATCCGGAAGTATATTCAGTCAATCGCAAAGTGTCACATGTGGAAATAAGTTGCTCCAGTCGACATAGTGATTATCTCACTGCTGCAATTGGATTGGGATAAATGGGATTGCATTGAGGGCGCAGAAGATTGACTCGGAGGTGGGGTGGACTGGAATTGAGGTCTAGGCAGAGGATCTGAGATGGAAGGTAAACGACTTTGTACCGGTGGAGGCCTTATAGAGTCACTCTGTATATGATACAGCAACTCTTGCATCTTGTGCATGGCGAATTGCTTTGTTCTTTCCTCCATCGATCGAAGACTTGATGAGATACTAAAAAAGAAGAAAGGAAATCATGAGCATAAATTTTTGAAGCATGCATATAATACATAATTTATGCATTTATAATAGAAATAATGGTTAACCGATTGAAAAATTGAATATCTAAAACATTATGCAAACATTGTGATCCGGAAAATATTGTGAGAAAAAAAGAAAAAAAGAAATTCTCATCTTTATGCATACGGCCCAATGAATAAATACAATTTTCTTCTGAGCAAAATAGCTGCAGTCGTCATCTTTTTGGCCATGTAGAATGGATTTGCAGGTATTAAGGAGTTCATCAACTTCTTCAGACTTGTGGCGTTTCGGAGCCTGTAATTCCGAGCTTGTGTTTTCTATTCTTTCTTCAGGAATTATTGTTTCTTCGATATTCTCTTTTTCTGAGCAGTGATCTTCTTCGTCCTCGTTTGACGACTTACACAGGTTGGAAGTGGTCCTGAAATGATAATTATAAATCAAATTCATGCAAATATCAAGCAATGTAAATTTGAAATTTATTGAGCAGGGCAGTAAACATGGGCCTACCTTCTGGAGACGATAAAAGCATCGAGAAAGGACATCTGTCTATACGCGTAAGAATCCCCGTTCAATTTTTTGGCTGCCGCTTCCATCCCACTCTTTGTCACAAGAGCTTTTTTCAGTCGGCCATATTCGCTCCTTAGAAATCTAAACCGTGAAACGCAATCATCAATGGATTCTGAAATGAAAATTGAGAATAGGTGTATTAAAGTGAGATAATCAACAAACGCATATTTGAGCATGATATATTTAGCAATGTTGAGCGCTTTCGCCGGCTCTTGTCAAAACATTACGCCGGAATGAAAATTTCAGAATTTGAAACTGGACAATTTAAAAACAGCAGGTCATAGCAGATGAAAACAGACAGAAACAGATAGATTCTGTTTTCATCTGCTATGACCTGCTGTTTTTAAATTGTCAACTTTCAAATTCTGAAATTTTCATTCCGGCGTAATGTTTTGACAAGAGCCGGCGAAAGCGCTCAACATTGCTTAATAGATCATGCTCAAATATGCGTTTGTTGTTTTTTTCATCTTCAAATGAGATAATCAAATCAAATGAGTGACAAACCTACCTTCACCTAGTCCGAGGTTCTTCGTCACTTCGTGCCATGCACTCCTTCTCTTCGCCGCATCCTTGTACTCCTTCCTACTTGTGTCGTACAATATTGGCTTCTCCTTGATCTCCTCCAATAGCTTTTCATCCAATTTTAATTGTTTAATTTTTTTTCGCGCTTCTCGGCTTGCTTTGGTGTACAAGTCTTCATGATGTTCGCTGCTATCAGATGAAATCTAAAATGGTGAAGCTGCAGTTTTTCAGATCATGTTCTGACGTTTCTCGTAAAGTGATTGGTTGATCGTCGCTGCGTGTACTTGCAAGAGTTGATACAGACTGAACCTCTGCGTTTACACGTACGATGGCTTATGTGTTACACACAATCCCGGGGTTGTGAGTGACTCACAAGACACTACGTACACACGCAGCGTACCTGCGTTCACTCCCAAGGCCTTGCGTGTACAAACATGGGAGTAACACGCGCTATTGTGAACCCGGCTTAAGCGATGCAGCAGCAGAGGTAGCTTGTTTCACCACAGAATTGTCACGTGACTCGGAGCGCCCATTTACGTCGGATGTAATACACTCGTCATTCGTAGCAGTAGTTTCGTGAATGGAGAATATATTCACAACTTCTTCCGTGGTAAATTCATCACCAGTCGTTGAACTTGTCGTCACAGTTGAAATAGACTTCCTGTTTGTGGTAGGCCTACCAGATTTGTTGAGAGAATTATAAGATGCCGTCGACTTACACACAGCTTGAAAATGTCTAACGTTTAAACATTTATTGCATGTAGCCTCCCTTGCTGGACACTGAAGGTAAATGGCACGATGTCCGGCACGACCGCATCGAAAACACGTAGAACCTTCAGACTCGGTCACTCTATTTGAAGCAACGAGAACAGGAAACTCCTTGTTCTGAACGGATCTTCGCTCAGCGCGAGCGCGCTCGAATGCTTCGGCACGCTTTAAGGCATCTTCGAAGGTTAAGCTCCTAGCATCCTCACTCAAGAGTCGTTCGCCAAGACGATCATCGAAGACGCCAATGACGAAAATGTCTCGAAGCATAGCCGAGAGATGACTCTTGAAGTCGCACTCATTGGCTAAACGGCGAAGCCGACAGGCAAATTCCGTAACAGTTTCATTAGGTCCTTGAGAACTCTGGTAAAATTCCTTTCTCCGAATCAGAATACTGGACTTTCCACCAAAATAAGATTCAAGTTGCGTGATCGCCTCCAGGTAGTCCGATTTCGGGTCTGGACACCCGTCGAATATGTTGATGCCATCCTTGCCCAAGGCATGGAGCAGAACGGGTAATTTAACTTTTTCGTCTGTCCCAGAAATCAAAAAATAATTCTCCAGCAACCGCTTAAAATACTTGAAATCTTCTTCGCGTGGATTTTGGGGCAGTTTTGAACATTTAATAGGAGCGGCCATTTATTGGAACCTGCCACCAGCTGCCACCATTTATTGTAAGTCGGGAAGGTAAAAGCAGGACGTCGTGTATCGAAAGTATGTATTTCGAGATCTTCAATTTTAGCGCGATATAAACATAGAGGCAGAACATGAACTTCAAACATATAAACACAAGACAAAAGCATATAGTAAAGATATCATTCCACAGTCCGTTGAAATTTTATCATCAGTTTTCTTTATTAAAACGTCTAGGAAGGGTAATTCATTTTTGCTCACCTCCATTGTAAATTTGATATTCTCATCAAGTTCATTCAAAATTGTTTTAAACTTTTTTAATTTGTCGTCGTTCCAATTCCATATAATAAAGCAGTCATCGAGAAAACGTTTCCAGTTAATAAATATGTCTGTAGCAACCGGTGCACCCCATAAGCTGGTAATGACATCCTTCAATTTAATTTCTAAAAATCCGAGCGTAAGGGTAGCGTAAGTAGGGCCACCGTAGATCCCATGGCTGTGCCTTTGATTTGCTGGTAATGCTTTTCTCCAAATGCAAATGCATTGTTGGATAATATAAGTTGCAAACTATTAAGGATGAATTCATGCGAAAACCGTTGATCGATCAAATTTGGGTACTTCTGAAGCCAGTAATTTATGGCAGCGATTTCTAAATTGTGGGGGATATTAGTGTATAGGCTTATTACATCAAAGCTGACTAAAGTTGAATTTTGATTGACTGTAGAAGGCAATTGAGACAAAAAATCTAAATCGTCTCGAATAAAACTTTCAACTTCTTTGCAATACGGTTTCAAGATAAAATCAATGAACTCACTTAACCTTAGTGTCGATGACTTTGAACCTCCAACAATTGGTCGAAATTTGAGGTCAGTGGGAGAAGGACAAATGATGTATTCCGCATTCTGCTTCATCACTGCAATTTTTATCTGTTGAGACTTGTGAATTTTAGGCAAGCCGTAAAATTGACTTTCTTCATATTCAAAATTTGTAAGATACGATATCTCGGCTTTTGTGAGATTTGTTTCAGTAGATGCACAAAGAAGGTTTCGAATTTTTGTCATAGTAGAGTTATCGGCGTTGTCTTGTATAATTTTGTAAAATGATTCATCACTGAGCATATGTAAAATTGTGTTTTCATAATAATGTTTATCCATTATAACCACTGCACCTCCTTTATCTGCTTCTTTTATGATGATGTCCGTGTCACTGTGAATTGCATTCAACTCAGATTGATCAATATTACGGACTTTAGAATTAATGTTACTAAGTCAATGGATTCCAAAGTTTCACACAATTTGTCTAATGTTTGATTTCTACCTTTTGTAGGTATGACAGTAGATTTATTTTTTCTTATGCTGAAATTTTCGTGAATATTCTGGTTGTCATTGCGGTGATAAAATTCCATCAAACGAAGTCGCCTTGTATAACTTTGAATGTCAGTATTTAATTCGAGAACATTGCATTTTGGGGTAGGAGTAAATTTAAGACCTTTCATCAGCAAATTCACCTCAGGTTGTTGAAGAGTTCTTTTTGACAAATTCAAGACTTTTGGATCTACCATGACAGGTGTCTGTGTCACTGTGTTCGTTTTTTTCGGTACGTTTTCCAACTGGCATGATCTAAAAAAGGATTGGTTCGACTTTGATAATTAATTTGTACCGGACGATCATTTTTAGGCCTATGTGATTCATGATTGATATGTCTTTCATTGTGATAAACTGCATCTTGTGCATTTCTTGTTGGTTCGTACTGTTGATTTCTTCTCTGTTGATATTGATTTTGTTTATTATTGAAATAGACTTCCCGATGATGTCTTGATGCTTGGTATCTTGTATTTTGACGATTGAATGAACCGAATTTCACAGCTGCCGCGTATGAATTGAATTTATTTGGATGCCGAAGATTTGTTCTCTCTGAATTTGGACGATTTCTTTTTATAAATGTAATTGATTTGACTGGTTTTAAGAAGTCTGATCCATATTTTCGCTCATAATCCAGGAGCCGCGTTTCGGTGTATCTCCATCTATTGAACGAGATGGTTTCTTCTTTCTTGCAATTGACATCCCACATATTTTGCAATTTTTCATAGATGCATCCCGATGTCATTTCTTTGAGTCTTTTCTTCATTTGATCATCACAATCAAACACATTTGTCAAGTGTTTTTCGGCTCTGATTTGCAGAATTTCTATCTCACCCTTAGCCCGATTGATTGCGATCTCTTTCCGGATTTGTGTTTCTTCTTCCGGTTCGCTTCGAAGTCTTTTGATTCGGAATTTTCTAGGAATGACTGGCTCTTCTTTTTCTAGCCAGATTTTATATTGGTTGGCAAGATTTGCATTTCGTATTTGATTCCAGTAAGCTATTTTTCACTTTTGAAGAAGATCATACCATAGGTAACTCATTCGCTGTTTGATTTTCTCAGCTTGCTGTGTGAGAGTGATTTCATTTAACTCGCCTTGCATTCTATAATAATCCGTTGGAAGAGACGAAGTGAACGTGCTCTCATTTGATAGAAAGTGGTCATCATTGATTTCTGTTTGAACATTACGCAGTTCCGTACTTTCATTACATGGTTTATTCGTCTCAATTAATTCTTGCAGTAATTCATTTGTTTCAATAATTTTGCTAATCATTATATTCATTTTTTCCAACATTGTTTTGTGGTAATCATTTTCAGTATTTCCCATAGAATTAGTGTTTGACTTTTTGCGAGTCATCTCAAATACTGATGAGAGTATATGTAAAATATTTTTATATCACAGTATTTGGTAAAATATATGGAGAAATGTTTCTGCCCGCAAAAATCAAAACAGCAATTTAGCACTAGCGCTTTCAATATATCTTCAGGTGCTTAATTAACAAGTGATATAACATACAGGGAAATAGGCATATATTTAAAATTCACTGGAAAAAGATATCAATGTTATGTCAGTAAAGAAAGTCATAAGGAATTCAGAAGTGGCTTATAGATATCAATGAAATATTTTTCTTTTACCTTGCGTTCAATATCATTGTCCGTCCGTATCTTATAATATATAGCTTATTCTGATGCTTCGCATCCACCACAATCTTTCTATGACAGAATGGACCAAGTCAGCATAACTCATTTTGTCACTCATACTTTGACATATTCAATAATATATCTATGCTGCCAGTCAAAGTCTTGTTATCGTTCAGTTATGTACGCCCATCTAAGAAAGCGCAGCTAAGGAAGAAGTTGGATAAAGAAGTAGCAGCAGATGACATGACTTTTGTTACGGCAACGTTTGATTTGCAATCTTTTTTGCAATTACCAAGCTCTGATGTTAGCTCGATGTATTATAAACGCAAAATTTGTGTATACAACTACACTGTCTACGAGGCAAACACGGGAAATGGTCATTACTATCTATGGAGTGAGCTCGACGGTAGAAGAGGTAGTTCAGAAATCGGAAGCTGTCTTAGGCATTATCTTGCATTATCTTGCATTATCTACCTGACAATGTGAACCGGGTTTCCTTTCACTCAGATTTTTGTGGTGCACTGTAAATCGCTCAATACCAATCACATACGAAGGATGCATACCAAAATATTTTTTTGGTATATTTCTGTATTCTCTTGGTATACATTTGCATGCTTTTCGTATATTATTTCAAATGTGGTATGCTTTACATACTAAAGCCATACTAGCACAATGTTAAAAGAAAGCATAAATCATGTCCAAAGTATCTTGATTTCGGGCCTTTTGTCAATAAAGATCACACTTATGTTACTACTGTTCTGCAAATAGTGAGATAATGACATTCAAGAGTCATTCTTTCAATACTGAATTCGATTTTAATACACGTAAGTCTAAGGCATTTTATGAATAATCAATAAGATTTCAACCATCAACAATGATGCATTATATAATTTTGAAATTAAGCACATTATCAATCCGAAATAAAAACACATTATAATTCATGAACGCAAAAATAGTCATGTTTGAGATATATAAGTCAACATGATTTCACTACAGATATCGTTTAAATGAAATGATGATCATCAACTTGGGTCATGAAGTAGAGTTAAATAAACGTCCTGTTAATGTTGCCAGACAAGTAGCATCGACCGCATATCGGCCGCAGGCCTGAGGTTTTTATGTCTTTAATGACCTAGAAAACACATTTTAACTATTATAAAATATGAAATTGCTATGCCATAAAAACCAGGTTTTTATTTTGACATAAAAAACCTGGAAATGATATCTGTAGAGTTTGAGTCAATGCATAGAATTTTCATCATTCAGAATGATGATATCAATGTATTATGGTAGCTATCATGGTAGTTATAAACATTATCTCAAATATGAAATAATATATAGCAGCAATTTGACATTTGTATCTGGAGCTTGATATGGATCAGTGGCTAGTAATCGACTTCTCGAGATTTCCAGACAACATGATTTCTGGACTAACTATAGAAGAAATCAATCAGATTCTAAAAATTGATGAAAATGAAAACATTCAATTGAACCCAACCACATCCACTACAGCGAATGAAGAGCTTGCACCAACATTAGGGTCAGATAGAAAAAGAAAACGATTTGCAGAACCAGTAAGCGATCAACAATTAGAAAAGAGAGCTTTAGAACAAGTACCCGAAGGAACGAAGAACCGCAATAAGTGGGCAGTAAACTTATATAATGCCTGGGCTTATGATAGGCATCTGCTAATTGACGAATCTAATTTCCATCCCTTCCCACGTGAATTTCATGATTTGCTACACTGCCGAAGAAATTCGATTGACTATTGGCTTTCTAAGTTCATCTACGAAATACGAAAGAAAAATGGCGATCGGTACCCCCGGAACACGTTAGTATCCATTACTGCCGGAATCAATGCCTCCTTTTATGAAAACAAAAATGAAATGAACTTACAAATGTATTCAAAGATACAGAATTTCGACATTTTCAGAATGTCTTAGACATGACTTGCAAAGAATCGGCTTCTTCGGGGATTGGATGCCACAGAAGACAAGCGGAAGTGATTTCCAATGACGAAGAAAAAATTCTGTGGTCCAGAGGTATTTTAGGGGACAGCAGTCCTCAGACACTAATTGACACCTTGCTGTACCTTAATGGACTACACTTCGCCTTAAGAAGTGGAAAGGAGCACAGAACGTTGACATTATCCCAAATTTCAATTATTAACCCGAGTGAGACACAGCCATATTATACTTTAAGATACTCCGAAAATGTTTCGAAGACCAATAACGGTGGACTCAAATATCGTAAAGTGGATCCTAAAGTTGTTAATCATGTAGATCAATATTCTGTTACTAATCCGTCACGATCCCATGCCATTCTGCTAATGAAACATCTCCAGAAGATAAATGACATTCAATCTGACGTTTTCTACTTGACCCCAATCTCTAATCCCAAATCTGCATGGTACAAGAATTTACCTATCGGACATAATATTCTGGGGAAAACAGTCGGTCGACTATGTATGAAAGCTGGGATTCAGGGACACAAGGCAAATCACAGTCTTCGAGCGACCTGCGCTACACGTCTTTTCGACCAAGGTATTGATGAGCAGCTCATTATGAGTCGCACTGGTCATCGCACCACCACCGGCGTGAGAAACTACAAACGAATTTCAGAAATTCACAACTACAACACCAGTGTCGTGATTGACAATCAATCGATCAGTAACATGCAAGCGAGTGAAAGGAACAATACATTTTCATTTCATTTCATTTCCATGAAAATTCGCATGTTGCAATCATCAACAAAGGACCCTCAAATTAAGTGGTGCCATTGACAGTTCGTTGTTCACGATATCTATTGTAAAATAGATATTTCTTGTAATGTTAATACAGCTCAAATATCTAAGAAATATTATTTTATCTAAAAAAAATATAAACCTTGAAAGACATCTAAAAACCTAATTATCATATTTTATAATATATGGATTAGAAATCCTGCTAGCTAAATTTGCTATGTTTGCAGACTTTTTACGTGCACCTGAAATCTCCTGTACAAGGAGCTTGATATCTGGTAATTTTTTTTGCATATACATGATTGTGAAAATTACTGAACGGCTGAGTACAACTGTGCCGTACTACAACAATAATCCGAATTTTGTTGAAATAGCTTTGTCGTTGTCTTGTCCTCGATTTGGGCCTTGTATTTTCTTTGATGAAATTACTGATTTCGTATTACTGATTTCGATGCAACTACATGTTGAAAAATATGGCGTTCGACTAATGAAGGTCAATATTAACAAAACTTTTTCAAAGAATTTGAAAACAAATTAGAAGGAAACAGTTTTTAGGGCCTGATCCATGCTTGATTGCATGGCTGGTACAATCTCTTTCAATGCTCACTGAATCAGACAATTTCATATTGCAAGCTGAGCAAGGACTGAACTAATTTAACATCAAATGAATCTATTGCTTGCAAGCATTTGTGGCGATTCTATAGGCATGAGCTCATCGAGATGATGTTAGCCGCAGTCCCGAGTACTATCATCAGAGAGGTCACCGAACAAAATGATAGGACTCCGGGACTCCGAATCTGCTCCCTTGCCTAAGGCAATTGCAGTATCAATCGTATATTATCGCAGCATCATAGAAGTAGATAATAGTACACTAGAATGGAAGTTTGACATCTTGCCTATGTACAATGATGGCACATGGAAAAATCTATGGTTTGTAGATGAGATTCGATCTAAAACATTATATCATAGTCAAACCATTTGCCAAGTTGGTTGTGGAAGTTGTTGACAGCAATTTACCGGATCTTTATGAAGAGAATTTTAGTGAGATGGTGGTATAGCATCATGTGAAATAGCATACTATTCCATGGATTAATATAATGTGTCTATTTGTGCCAGTCATTGACAACTATTATACAATTTTTCAACACTGGAATACGAATTAAAATTTGGTTCAGAGTCATATTGAAAGTGGTCGCTGTAGTGGCTGGAAGAACATCTCAAGAATTCACAGATAAAATTTCTAATTATTGGATTATTTCTCGGTCAAGCGGTTAAGAAACCTAGTGTTTTTCTGGAATTAGCACACTTAAAATCCTCTTTACCTACAATAATTTCTCAGATAAATAGAATGTCGCTGGAACTCTTCAATTAATCATTGAATGACTTATGTGATATAATTTGATGATATCTTGGCAGCTGATTTTCGAATGCATGCAGAGATTTTGAAAATTGTTCAAATATAATTAACAGGGGCCCTTTAAAGTAAAATAAATGCTCTAACATTTCTTGGCCTCTGATTTCAAGCTGGAGTAGTGCATGTTCTTCAAATCGACATTACAAGTTGAATATGTGTAAGATTATACTCTTGATAGATTATAGGAGCGATATTTCAAAATGATGAACGTACAGAACGTTTTAGAGGATTTCCTTCTTTGTCATCCTGTCGCTGCAGTATTTTGTAGATTCATTATTGCTTTTGTGTACATGCTCTTTGGACATGGGGCAACAGCCCAGATCACAAATTGGCTTGATAAATATAAATGCCAATCAGAAAACATGGAAACCAGCTCGTACAATTTTCTTTTTGCCCAACTAAGTTCCCCCGGCGTGTGCCATAATTTTCATGCAATTTCCATTCTAGGACTTTCTATGGTATTGTTAATCTCTATGCGCAGTATCAACTATAGTAACACCAAGATATCACTAATCCAAGGCCATTAAGTAGATGTTTAACTCAGTAACTTCTAGAGATAAACGTTGAGACCGCGGCTGATCAGATTCCTGTGAAATTTCGGCTTCCAGTGTCTTGAGTGTTCTATTGAGAGCATACAACTGCATTATAAGCAGAAATGCTTGCCGACTCTGTGGCAATTTGATTATAGACCAAAATATTTAAATATGATTGACACATTTTAGTTTAAAAAATTAAGGAAGCTATGTTTTTCTATTTGAAGCGTCCATTGGGAAATATGAAGACTTCTTTTTGGTTGACCATCATTTGCTGAAGTTCTCAGGTCCATATTTTCATTGAATCTCTACATTGGGGTTTGAATTTCAAAAAATCTCAAGTATTTGGTCGTCAATGCGATCAATCGTGTGATCTCTTTCTCGAAATTCGTGGAGTCACGTTACTAAATTATTGATCTCACTTCGTGACTTCGCGGAAACCTGACATTACAATTATTCAACCAATTTTGCCGAATTAGCAGCTGTACCAATGCGTGATTGTGAGTACTAACTGCACCCTGCAATTCCGAATCCTATGATATATATGAATTATAATATACGGGAAATGAAAGAAGTTTGATAAAATAAGTATATGATGCAATATATCTCAATATGACTTCAGATGGTCATGATAGTAGATATACAAGGAGCTAGCGAATCAGGCAGTTACTTACAAAACATAAATTCAGCCTGCCAAAAAATCTATGGACGAACAGTTAACGGCTGATAAAGGAAAATATTTGAGAATTGCAAAAAATCGAATGACCTATTACGTTGGAGAAAAATGGATATCTGCAGAAAAAGAGAGTCATTCTGGCCTGAATTATTTAGAATTATGTCGTTTTGAGAATACTATGAAATTATATCTGAATCTTGATATTGAATGCAATGAAATAGATACATTATTAAAATTTCGAACAAAAAATCACAAATTAGATTTCGTAACTGGTAGTCACGGAAATCGATTGCTATATGAAGAGCGTTTATGTGAGCTATGTAATAATTCGAAAATGGAGACTCTGCATCATTTCATGATAGAATGCTACTATATCAATTTTTGCGACAAGAAGCAGCGCCTTTGTTATGCAACTGTAGCAATACAACAGAATTCAATAAATTGATAAATATTTTAACTCCAAAACTGGTAAAATCCATCGCGAAGTTTCTCAAAAAAGCAAACGACTTGCGACCGATGACTGAGGAAATCACTAATCAATAAGTATGAAATCCGGAAATTTATTTTCGTCAATTCTCCTCCCCTTCCTGTTCAGAACATGTTTTTCCAACAGCACCGACCGCACGCTGTTTTCTGCCATCAAGGTTTTCTGCATGTTATGTGAGTGTACATGCTCCTGTTTTCCAATGTTCTTGGAAATAAACATTTTTGACTTTTGATTAGAGTGATATAGTTAACTAATGAAAATGCCTTAACACATTCGGAGATATACCACAGCGCATTCATGCTGTTTCATTGAATTTATTGAGTTCGCTATGCATTTCAGCAGTGCTTCATCTTGTGATATTCGTATGCAATGACAAATTATCAGACATTATAAATCCAGGATGCATAATGAGGCATATATTTCAGTTCCAATGACAATTTTTTTACTTCATCTTTTATTTGGGATAGATGCAACGATAATTAATGAATGAAAGATAACACAAATAAATTGCGCGGAATGAATGCTCTTTGTAACTTAAATGATCAGTTCTTGTTATTTCGAAAAAATTTTCTGAAACATTCTGAAACAACGAATATCACTTTTATCAAAGCAACCAAGTGCACATGAAATGACAAAGAAAATTTGCATTAGTTATTAAATTCCTCAAGCGTTTTTCAATGCACAAAGTTATTCATCAAAGGAAAGAAGTATGTCAATTGCAAACCACGCCCTCACGTTTGAATCAGGAAATTGCATACTCTGTATACTACTTGTCTTTGAAATACTAATGCTCAAATTCAGAGTAATTAATCTCGCATTTTCTTTGCTCGAAGAAAGTTCACAGATTTCAAGCGACTTTTGACGATGTAAGTTTATGCTTAGAATAGTAGTCATCATGCAATCATTAGGGCTGATAGGATTTTGGACCCAGTATGGAAATACTAGTCATTCGATGGAGGTGCAGCCAAAGTTTGGATTGAAAACCATACTTAAAAGTGCTATCTCGAAACAATTCAAATGAAATTCTTCACCAATTAGAAAAAATACAGCATGTGGTAATCATGTCTTACGCTATTATGCAAAATTACTTACTGCCTATCTATCTGAACATCGGCAAAAATACACCATGCTAGTATAGCAACCAACATGGCATGTAACAATCTTGAGGAATCTATGAGACAAAGCATCTTAACGTAACAAAAAACAGGTGCATGCACATGTGATTGCAATTATCAATCTGTAAAATCTCAGGAAAATTGCAGTTCACGAAATTTGTATTTGCCAGTATCAAAGTTTTCTTCTATATATTTACCATTATTTTGACGAAAATATGAACAGCATTATCATTGTAGGTTGCTGATGCAAATTTCCATTCGATGGGAATGGAATGCGATTTATTTCATTTAACATCTCATAGCGGATACTAGAAAGAAAGAAGTCAAAGTAAGAAAGTGATTTATGCTTTAAGGTTCGTTCAGGTCTACGTACACAGTGAATTAATACAGCATAATCGTTGTATAGCGTACTTCTATCGCTGGAGTCAGACGTTGGTTCAAAGCAGTTGCTGCCCAAACTTTGGCCATAACGTACGCGATTTTTTTAGCCTCAACCACTGTCAGCGCACCATTCCTCATGCATCATTTGCTTCTGTTAGTGCGACGGAACTCGTCAGAATGCTGCACACCCTCAAATTTTCATCGTTTTTGTCGTCCGCTTGAGAAGATGACTTTCCAACCAAGGCTTGAAAATTGGAGGCTACTTGTAACCAGGGCATCGACACAAATGAAATCTTATACAAGCTGCCTCCCTCTGATCGAAGGGGTAAGATTTACACCAGAGTTTCTCAAACTGTGGTTTTTAATCAAACTTGGGCAAAATTGGGATGCTTTGGGTCAGGGGATGGAAAAAATTAATTGCAATTAATTGACTGCAATTAGTTAATCAATTGATGAACCATCTTCAATTCAATTAATTGATTGGATCAGTTCACAATTATTCCAGTTAATTGTAGTTATTCAAAGGTAAAAAGGCAATTTATTGAACGATTATTATGCGCTATACAGCATAATATATTGGTCTACACACTCATTAATATAATTCTGCAGGTCCACTCGTACTTAAAACGCAGAAAAGCTTGATTATAGCCTAAGTCGAAACTTGTTCGTAATAATCTATGGCATTCATTTAAGCTTTAATTTAAGTCTCTAACTGAAAATATGTGTTTCATATGATCTAATAATCTTATATTCAATATCTTATAATAATAATCTAATTAATAATAACATATAATAATTTTATATTCTAATATTCAAGTTGTGGAAGACCTAATGAAACACTTACTATCGAGATGGCCAGGTGGCAGTGTTTCAGTGTTTGAACTGGAAAATATTGCGCTCATTTAAAGGAGAATATGAATCTTAATTGTCAGTCATTGTTTAATGCTGTTATCAGCGCATTTACATGTTTTTTCATGCAGATTAGTTCAGCGAACACAGTGATGCAGAAAATGCATGCATCTGATTACAAGTAGATTCTATTTCTGTAAGTGCTTTACTGCACTCTCGAAAATCTACGTACTATCGAAATTGCTTTCTAGACTATCTATCAATCAAGTGTCAATCATACAATCATTTTGTGGAAAGATTTTGCTAGATTTGCCAGTGATAAAAAATACTTGCAATTTATTGTCAATTAATTGCACTTAGTCGATTGCTCATGTGATCCAATTAAATTAATTGATTTTTAGAGAAAATTGAGACAAAGAAAATTGCAATTAATTTTTTCCAACCCCTGCTTTGGGTAACGCATCATGTTCTTGAAATAAGAGTTGCTTGCCGTCGGGTTAGCTCTATAGAATCGGCCTGATGTCTTCTCTCTTATAATAATTAATCTTGAATGAGACTGAAATTTGCTCCTTCACTGTATTCAAAGAAGAATGTTTAGACAGAGAATATAGTGAATGCATTTGTAAAATTGTTTGACTTGCCTCTGCCCAATAAATAATAGTAATTCTTTAATGGTCAATACAACAAGCGATATATGACAAGGCAAATAGACATAACAATATTAACATTACGTGCATCTAGAAAATTTTACAAACGAGTTGTTGTACAAACAAAGTCTCCTTTTCTTTGATAGTAACACGTTGATGTCTAACATCTGAACAACTCTCACGCCGAATAATAAATAATTGAGACAGAGGATGATGGCATTATCTCTGGCAATTTTTTATCAGTTTTATGCAAATTTTATTCAACATACTGCTTAAAGAGGGCTTTTTGATGTCCGCGTCCAACGCCTAACAATGCGGTCTAACTTTTCAAGTTTTTTTTCAAACATGGTGCCGCTGATGTCGCAAATAACAGGCCACGCATGCGCCATGTGACAGAAAACAAGACCTATGTACGCTTGCCATATGATGGAGGAATGATTACTATTTCATTTGAGACGCTTGACGAGAGATAGCGAGCGACATCATTTGTTATACATATCCGTAAAGTGGACATTCCAATTCAGATCATGTAAAAATATCACACTTAAAATTTTCAAATGTTAAACTTCTTCAATAGGGGTGCTGTTGACGATAACAGTCGGACTGCGATCAATGTGAGAGTTCCTACTAACAGTCATAACTCTCGTTTTTTTGGACATCGATGGTCTTTTTTTATCTTCAGCCCAATGAACAAACTTGTCAACAAGATCCTGAGTATTCATTAAATCACCTTCGTTCGTGGGGTGAGCCGCGGTGATATCATCAGCGCAGGCGAAAATGTTAGCATTGCAAAAGATAGGCAAATCATCAATCAATAGAACAAAAAAGTGGCCTGAGAACAGATCCTTGCGGTACACCACTAGACACGGACTTCCATGGTGTCATACAGTCGATAACAGAAACAGATTGAATGCGTTTGCATAAGAAACTTTTCATTAGCTGAACGATATGTGGATGACAATCAAAATTCTGGCTAAGAGACTTAAAGATGACATTGTGGCTTAGACAATCGAAACCTTGCTGAAATCGAAGGCCAAAACTCGGGCGTAGTTGGCAAACTCGAGTGAAGCATGTTGAAGGATGGAGAGGCGAATGGAGAGAAGTGCATTTTTACAGCCACCAAAGCCAAAGCCAATTGGAGTGTGGGCCAATTTATTGATTGTTTCGCCATGCAGTTTGCAATACCCATGATACATCCACGTATTTGACCGCTTGTTTGCCAAATAAGAATTCTACTTTCTTGTTGAAAGACCTCAGATCTACATTTTTGTTGTGTTCAAGTTAGTTAGTAAGTAACAAAGCACAGTTCTGACTTAATCTAGCTTTGTATCTATTACTCCGTCGTTTAAGCTCCACGTTCTTGATTGCATTTCATCTGAAATTGCGTTTTACATTCAATTCGATTGTTAGTTCACAGTGAAAAATATTGCTTTAACAGTCACAGTCTAATAGGTTAGTATATTATCGATAGTGGGTAATTGGTAGTCCCTGCGCATTGATTGTGCTGGGTAATCTGGATAGAAAGTTTGAGCAGCGCTGATTTCCACCATCCGGTCTCTTCCCATCATTGTCACAGAGACCCTGCGGCTTAATAAGTGCAAGTAAATCAATTTATTACCTTAGGTGAAAGATTGGTTTCCAGATGGGATGACGAAATTTGTATACTTTCTAGCTAAGTAAGACATTTTTTACTTAGAAGGTCCGAGTCTGGACTAACTTGACCGGTTAGAGGCATGTGTAAGCCTAATCGATAAGCAAGTGGCCTTATGAAAATTGGTTTTCTACAGTAAATGCACAGTGGACTATGAGAATCTAATATCTTTAATCACGATCAGCTTCAATCGATGCCCTTAAGAAAGGGGTGAACTGTTGATGCTTTTTGAAAGGCAAATTCTGTGACCTTCTGAATCTGAACACCAACAATCACAAGGAAGACCTCAGACAGAGAGAAACTTCGAAAAAGTTGCATGGAGTGGCATCTTTAATGCTTCGTGATAAGATGAGGAGATTTCTTTTCTTTGAGCACCAAGCCATATCCGGTAGGCTTCACCAAGACCTACCTATCTTTTCGATTTTTGATTTTTCTTTGCGAAAATCAATTAGTGAGTCACTGCTTCAGACACATTATCTATAGCTTGTCTTTAAGATGCTGTTATAGATGGTGAGATGAAAGATGGCAGATTCCGAGCGATATTCCAGATGTCATGCAATTTATTATCCATTTTTGTGACATTCTAGCGAATGTTCTGTTTTGCTGTCATGATGTTTAAAACTGTAATATTGCATTTTTTATATGTGTATATAATATCAGTAATAGGAACTTGTTGTCATGCTGACACTTGCAGGTGTGAAGCAATGCTCCTTGCGTCTATATAGCAAAATAATTTCTATTTGTTGCATCGCAATTGCATGTGAATTACAAAATTTCTTCCGTTAGTCAAAAGATAAGCATATCCATCAAATGTTCATGCGTTGTAGATAGGCCATCCCTGGCACTTAACATAAGTCAAAGTGCTTCTGACTTTCGCAGGGAAAACAACAATCAACATTAAGAATCATAAAATATACCTGCAAAGATCACAATAATCTTCCAAGTGGCATCAATTTTGTTGAGAAAATGCTGTCGTTGCACCTAAACAAGTTTGGTGGACTGAAATCTATTTTCAAATATGATTATTGAAATGTACTTTTGAAATGCGAGCATTGTGCATGTGGATCACAATCTTCAGCTTGTCTCTTTGCGAAACACATGAACTCCGTGGGTATTTCCATCTGACCTGGCACCTGAATGCGCGACTTGTCTGTACACAATGTGTCTGCATGAAATGTTTTGCAACAATAAATTCTTAGTCGAGGATTGGCAGGATATAACTGAGATTTAGAGTCAACGGAAATGGGGTCTGAATACAACATCCGATCAATCAAAATAAATATCGTTGTATATAGCATGATGGCATCATAGTTGAACAAAATAGATCCCCTGTTACTTTGATGGGATTTATTTCCCGTTGATGTCACTGGCAACAAAATATCTCTCTGTTCTTCGTGAAGATGGGACATGAAAATTTTTCAAAAAATACACAATGGATAGAACAGCTTCGATTATGTGATTTGAATCCATGTCACTACAACAGAAAGTATTATTAATATCTGAATTAAATAAATGAGTAATACAGCAATGTTTCGTAGCATAGCAGAATACTTCTCGGGAAAGTATCATGTTATGGAGGCATTGTTTGGGTTCATTTGAATGCAAGAGCACAGGTATGTAACTTGTAATGTTAATTTGTATTTGCTTAAATACATCAACGGGTGCAACAGAGCAGCACAAAGACAGTATGATGACAGGATGTCCTCAGAATTCATAGAATTAATGGGGGTTTATAGAATTTTTCAAACATATGACAAGAACTGGTTAATGTTTGCGCCATCATAGAAATAGGTGAAGATTTTGTAATTTGTGAAATCAAAAGCTTTTGGTTACTGTCATTTTATCAAATAGCAAGCAGTAAGCTTATGCATCATGAACACATCCCCAAAGAAGACTCAAATCTCGCAATCTTATATCAAGAAGATACATTTGATATGTTCCTCTTCTCAACACAGATGCCGCTTACGGATGACGAGGGAGGAGGTTCCGGACTGCCGGATGCATCAAGGGGCAGAAATGTCATCCTCCCGGTCAATGTCCAAAACGCCAAAGCTTCCCGTTTTAGGCCGCTGTCACACAGGAAAAGGTGTTTTCCATCTTTCATTTGGGACTTCCCTTTAAGTGCATGTAAAAGAATACAACCTATCACACAGAAAACGTCATCAGCCACCTTCCATCTTCCATCACGCTGTCACACAGGAAAAGTCATAAGACGTCGTCCATCGGACATAAGGCATGAAATTATGCGACTGATGCATTTCCATCATCCATCAGGCATCAGCCGCGAGACTGTTCCAAAAATAGAACAACGTGAAGTGACGCCTGAGGGAAGATATAGGAAACTGTGATTTGCAAAGAGAAGCAATCAGAAGACAGTCTTTGTTCACAATGTTGAACGAGGACGAGGATCTAGACAGCAGTCATAGCAAAGGTAAATAGTGAAAAATAGCGCTGACTGTATCGGAAATGAATTCCCTAGTGTCACTGCGGTAGGTGGAAGATGGAAGGTGGAAGACCGCAGATGAAAATCGTCTCATCACGCCTTATGATGAATGTGCAAAAAGGTGAGTGACATGGAAGGTGGAAGACGCCTTTTCCTGTGTGACAGCGACCTTAGTCGTCCCCTATCTTGACATGGGAGATTCGCGGCATTGATGCATTGGATAAGACTATCATGGAACCATTCTTGCATTTGTGCATATATTGAAAGATAAAAAGAAATTACAAAACGTTGAAATATAACAGTTGAATGCAAAAAATGTCATGGAATCAGTTCAAAGATCTCCGTACAACCTGCCACATTTTATGAAAAAATTGCAAAGAAACTTAAACTAGTCTGGTACAACTCAGTACAACGTGGGAGGAGAGATCGAATATTGACCTTGGTTAATGCAACGCCACGTCGCTGCAAGCTCTCTCTCTCTCTCCGCACCTGCTATCGATCAACATTCACGCCAATTGTTGTTGTAGCATATCTTTGATAAAGCCGATGAAGGTTCCTCTGACCATTTTCCGCACACCGTCACCGCCATTGGAATACAGCGCCAATCCAAAGAGCGAAAAAAAAGAGAATAAAGGCGATTACCCTAAAAAGCTAAACTTAAGGTTATCACACCATTCTACAACTACACTATCAGCTTCAGTGCCATAGCTATCGATGCCACTCCTCCACAACAATTCAAATCCACAAAATCAGTCCACATTTCGTCTCTCAAATCCAAAACAGCCAAAATCTTCTGCGCTGCTGCACCGATTACCCAAAAATGCCAAACTTAATCTCATCACACCATTCTACAACTACAGTGGAGGAATGGCATCGATAGCTATGGTAGTGAAACTGATAATGTAGTTGTAGAATGGTGTGATGAGCTTACGTTTGGCATTTTTGGGAAATCGGTGCTCTGCTGTGGAGGAGTGGCATCGATAGCTATGACAATGAAACTGATAGTATAGTTGTAAAATGGTGTGATAACCTTAAGTTTGGCTTTTTTGGGTAATCGGCTTTATTCTCTGGTTTTTTCGCTCTTTTATGATTTTGGCTTTTTGGATCATTTTTGACTCTTTTAGAAATGATCATTAACCTAAACATTGCATTGTATTGCAAATACTGTATGGTTCTTGTCCACAGCATGTACGTAAAATCGTTGCACATGGTTGTAATATCGTTCAAGTGCACTTAAATCAATTTTGACTCTTTTTGCCCTGTCAAGTGCCTTGTCATACCAAACACACTGAACGAGTGCAAAGTGTGTGCATGTATGATGCATGGGATGATGGCGCGTTATGCCGAGCTACTTTTGCCGTCGTTCGATTTCTAGGAATGAATCATTTTATCCGATAATGTGTTATGATGCTTTTGTGATAACAAGTGACAACGCTCCGTCGCATTCCTCCATCGAGAATTTCATAGCTTCTAAGTAGCCTATTCCGGATTACATATCCTCCTCAGGATGTCTCCTTATTCGGATCCTTTGACCCCTATTGAATGCTTCTGGTCATTAGTAAAGAACTCTTGTTTATGCAGACAATATATTTTTGGATTAAATCGATGATGTGCATTATTTGAAAATCTTAGCAAAAGTTCGTTGAAGAATTTTCAAATTAGATTCTGATTCGACAGCTAATTTTCATTTCAAAATATGCTTTTTCGAAGATGAAAGCTTTTGACAATCATATCACAATTAATGAACTTACGCTGGATGATTAATCTATGAATCACATCATTTTTCATGTGGTTAACACGACTGAAGCTTTAGCATAAAAAGTTGATGATATAGAATTTCATCTGATACAAAATAAGCAAGTTCACTTAGATAATTAGATTTTCTGTAGACAGTCTGTTTCTAGTTGATTTGCTAATTGTCTTTGGGCAGCTAAATTGAATTTATGCATCTCCTAGAATTTAGAAAATCTGCAAACTGTCGCCGGCAAGATAGACATTGACCTTGTGTTTTACAATGAGTGAAAAAGTCCTGTGTAAATATTTAAATAATTTCACGAGTAGAGGTCATGGATTTAGGTTAATCTCCTCTGTGAAAGGTTTCGTTTGTCATTTCTAATTATTGTCGAAAAGTGGAGGGACCCAGGTGTAGTGATAATTCATATTTGTCCATTGCAAGATAAAATGAAAAGACATTTGCAAGCTGTCGAACGTTTTCATCCAGCGCCCACCAATCATCTTCTCGAAAAATTAACAAAGGACACTTGGAATCATAGAGTAGGGATATATAGGTAGAGTGTCGACTCAAAAAAGTATCTGTATAGGCCTACAGTGGAAATTTTTATACGAAAAGATTGTTTGTCTGCGGAGATTACGTTCCCGTGGTCCAAAAAAATATTTGAGCAGTTTCAAAAAAGTCAAAATTTTGAAAATTTATACCGACTTGGAAGCCCCTTTATAAGTAGCAGGAAAAAAGTTGGAAATCAAAAGGAATGAATATTTGCTAATCAGCATCCCTAACTAAGCGGAATTTAAGCTAATTTGCAAGGGAATTTCATGAGCCACATTATAATGGAAGTCTTCATGAAAAAGTCGAGATCTTATTCGTGCTTTCTTGGGTGAGATTTCAAGTTTTTAATTCAATTTTCACCGGCATGATTTGATGATTCACTAAATTAATGTTTCATTTCCTGAATCTGAATAGTAATGTGGACCCTTTTACATATTTCGAAGTTGATTGAAATCATTGTCCTTGATTCTATTATTTTGCTCTACCTGTAACGCTGCTTATGATATGATCTCGCTCAAGAAGATTCTCTTGAGGTTCAGCACGAAAGCAATAGCAGGTCATCGAATTGCTAATTTAACAAACATTACCTATCCAAAGCTGTCATGACACGGACGATCTGTAAAATAATATTATTTCCTTCTGCATTACTATCATGATCATTCAATTCCGTTGTAATTTCTGCAAAACCGCAAAAATTTGCATATCTAACATTTGGTGACAATACCACCTGTATCCCCCTCAAGTTCATTTTGTAAAATCGAAAGTGCATACACATTGGGGACTTGATAAATGCGGCGATTGTTAGATCTGTAGAAGAAGCAAATTGCTGATACATGCAACAGCATTGTACGTAGATTCTTGACGTAAGGTGAACTATTGCAAGCTAGTTTATCAAAATGCAAAGAGAATTGAGACGATTGTAATCGTGAATATTTGCAAAGTACACTGACTAACGGTACCTTCCCATTGTCAGCCACTGTGGAAGCCGCCATCGTTTAGGTACCGTTGTCATGACAATGCATGTCCACGACGTTCTATTGTTCTCAAGGTCCGTGCCCGTTCTAGTCTTTTATTATTATAGAGTGTCGGCTTTCTCTGATACCACAGCAGCCAGCGCATTCAACCAATCAGACACTAGATGAATGCTTGTCTACGACGATGTCGACCACAGAACTAGACAGATCGTCTCTTCTTCTGTTTGACTAGAAAGGAAACATTGGTGCATGTAACGTTAATGAAATGGCACAATCTGCTGACATAATACCATGGCAGTCGAACAATGAGCAGTCAGTTCAACATTAAACACGCCAAATTGTGCGAAGTTTCAGTGACTGTTATCAACCGGATTACACAGCAAAGAGACAATTTTTTGTGCGCATTTGCTGTGAGCATTTTGAAGGAACTCACAACAATCCGCAACCGGCGTATGACTATTTTTCATATCTCTGCAAGGTATTAAACATTTCTTTTTTGCCCACTTAGTAAGTTCCTACATATCCCATCGTTTTGAATCAGTTTGCACTTCTAGCAAAGTGATGAGCATATAGAATCTGATTCTGTGATCTCGACAGATGTGAAAGCTGAGCAACAGACAGGTGTGACACTCGCATCCGACAGTGGACAGCAAAATGACTGACAGCACTTCATAATGATTGCACGTAGGCGGACCATTTTCTCAGCGAAAAGCAAGAAATGCAAACAATTTTAAACAATTTTAAAAAATGCATGAAAAAGTGAAAACGACAAAATACGTAGTATGACATGTGAAACAAAGCGAGAAAGAAATTCAAGAAAGATAAATGAGTAAATAGAGTTGAAATAAGTGAAAAGCAAAAAAGGATTATATTAAATTGAAAAATCTCATCCCAAGCGCGGTTAGAGAGCCGATTCCCTCCACCCCTCTGCCTGGTATACCAAGTCTCTTTAAATTCTTTTAAAATACCTAGCTGCCTATCGTGTGCAACCTCCCCATTCCAGTCCATGTTGTATCCCTGTTAGTGGACGTGTTGCGCAATCTAGGAGGAATAACTAAAAAAGGCACTTGTGCCTGGGTATTTTCGCCTTTCGAAAATAAAAAGAACTTGAATTTATTGTTCATAAGCTTATAGAACAGGAAAATATATATGGGCAAGTCCGAATTTTTCTCCCACTTTCAGAGTGAAATTTGTTTATCACATTTTCAATTGTAATTTTTAATTTCTTTCGTCTTAATGTGTGATGTAGATCATTATAAGACGATGTATATATTTGTCGACCATACGAAATAAGTTTTTATGGTTTCAATTAAATTTTTGATATTTGTCAACGTCGATTGCGGACAAGCAGCGTCGATTACAGGACACGTAGTGTTACGAGACTGTTCGTTTTAATGTAACTCATGTGTTACCGGTCTGGAAAATTATGCATCAATAAAGCAATCAACCACTGTTGCGATCTACATTTAAAACAGCTACATTATGCTCTTCTGTTGCACGCATTAGTGCAATAGAATAACGAACTCTTCTTCCATTGGATCACGGTATGTCGGACTTTAGTTGAAAAACTTGTACATCTAACAATGATCCACCATTCGGATGCTAAATTCGAATATTTTAAAAGAAAAATTATATCTTAACCTCCGTTTTGTACACAAGGCAAAATCCAAAATGGCCGCGAAAAATAGACTGTTACTAGATTACTTTAGAAAGTCGTGTGTTATTATTCAAAATACTTCGAACATGGAAATTTGTGAATCACATATTACTGACTGAATATTGGAATATGATCATAATGGGTGTAATATTCTATGTTATTATTGGCTTTGCTGGTTCGTCCTATTGCCTCCCATCTCCAAGCACATTCAACAAAGATTCCCTCGCAATTTTGACTCAGCAAATGGCAAGCGGTCCTGAATGAATTCTCTTTGCTTAGCACATTGGTTTCAGCGACTTCAGTATTGCATCACTGTCGGCATTCTGTAATGGAGGTATGGAAGTATGGATCGTCTAGCATCTATGTAGGTACTTACTATTTGAGTTTTTAATAATGCTGTCATACAATAAAAACAAGCACTTTCTAGATGCATGTACATGTATACGTGCGAGTACTTACATAGATGCTTTATCTCACGTCGTCCCTGATGTGAGCTGTTCCTTCTACGGTAGCCATCTTTCATTGGATTCGTCAGGCAGCGTCATCGTCCAATCAAGTGAGGAAAATGCTTTTGTTGTCAGACATGATGAATCTCGGCCTTGGTACAAGAAATTGAAGCCCCGAGCACGATCCGATATCGTCGATGGTCGCGATATCTCTGACGTCCTTAATATTTAAGGTTGTACTATTTTTTAACTGAAGTAACAGTTTCTTTACGTTTCCAAATCTTTCAAATACAAAGAATCGCGGTCCTTGTTGGTCATTGTCATTCTTTTGTTGTTGATTAGTATAATAGACATTCCATGAAGCCAGGATAGCAAGAAGATGTAGACTTTTCTAAATGTGACATCAATATTTCACATTTCTCGCACTAGTCTCCTCTAACGTTTCTTCATTCTCGCATAAATCAAACTAATCCTCCATTATTGCAAAAGCGGATGGTCATTTTTCCCTGATGCTCATTCTTAATTCTCTGCCTACACTGAAATGGAGTAGAATAATTCGATGAAAGAAAAGCGGCTTAATTACAGATTAGTCGACCCTTCGCGCACATAGATTGTTGATGCTTTATAATGTACCTTCATAGTTTAAATGACTACCAATTTTCAACGAACTTCTTCTCCACTCCGCGCTATTGCCATCATACTTTTTGCTTCATGAAGCAATGAACTAAGTCAATAAAATGTTGAAAATGACATGCAATGATGTACTATCAACCTCAGAGGGGCATGACTCCAAAGACACGTCGCGGTTTTTTTTTAAACAATACTTTACCGCTTTCAGACTAAAACGTTCCTTCTCCCGGGAGTTCAAACAAAATGAAGCATCTAAATGCAAATTATCCCGGTGCCTGGTCAATTGCTTTTACACTTTGTAAGTCTACTTAGTTGTCTGCTTATATCATGCTACTTATACGAGTATTTGACGATAACTGCTCAATTCCTTTATAACATTCTTAGCCTTTGGATTTGCTTTTCTAAAAAGCCAAGAATGTAGGACTGCTTGTTCAGCTGCATGACCTCATCTCCATTTCAATACAACATTATCGAAGTGCCTATAAACAAGTTAACTTCATATTCATGAATTATTAATATTAAATATATAATATAAATTCCAGTCTAAAATCCAAGCAAGTTGAAAGCATGGTTTCAAACATGCATTTAAGAATAATGCTTTAAAACATTCTAGAACAGGTCATAAAACTCATTTTCAAAGGTGTAGTATTAAAACAATGTCTTGATTTGCAAAAGCACGACTATAAATGCAGCTTTAGAATATTGTTATAAATAAGATGTTGCGTTAATTATAAATAGGCCTATTGTAATATTTCTAATTTTGCTTAATTTAATGATAAGCATTGACATCAACATGAATAGCCAAGCCTAAATGATAGAATAGTCAGTTTTTGTTTGAAATGAACAAAATAGGTTAAATTCCAGACATAATTACTCGCACTTTACTTTTAGAAAGTCTCAAAATGACAATAAATTATTTACATTAGGCCTACATATGTAATTGTGCGTCATGCCTACTGTGCATGGAATATCAGAATGTTCAATCATTATGCAACATTGTCTATAACAATCTATCAATAACTTAAACATTCATTCATCACGATCACGACATGTTATTTATGGTCCATTCTGGCTTACGGATACCTTGTCCTGAAAAGGGTTAAAGCCTTTTTATGTTCCTTCGTCAAACAGCTATTCAATTGATGCTATGAAGACCTGATTTTAGTAAAGTAAAATGGGGATGCTGCAATCATGCCCAATTCTTAATCAACATCCTTACAGGCTCAATTGAATAATTTCAATAAAAATTGCTACATTGCAGTAGTAACCAAAATTCTAGTATCAAGTACAACAACATGGCCATTGAATTCTGAAAATGTAAGTCAATTGTAGCTTTATTTATCATATGCAATTTAATGCATGAAAAATGAAAGCTATGCGACATCATGACGAAGGATGGGGTTGCTTGATCTCAGGAAAGAATTGCTCTAAGCAATCTATAAATTATTTATCACATGTTTTCCCATTACTTTCCTTTCTTTAAAATGTTGTTTGTTAAACGACTAAATTCGTAACTTTCCTTTACATATCGTTGAATTAGTGATATCTTGCTTCAGTAGTTTGGCTTGACGATTAATGCTATGTTGGATTGGGGGATGAAGGCATCTCATTCTCTCACGTGGATTCTTCAATTGAGGACTTATGTCGTTCTGTTGCCCGTCGATAGCTCAGTTGGCAGAGCGTCGTCCCAGAATACTACGAAATAATATGAATATAGAATAAAAATATATAATATAATATAAAATATATAATAAAAATACTCGTATAAAGAGTAAATATATGCATTACTATGTTTATTAATTAGCAATTTCTCAGTAAAAATTGCTTCTGTTATTGACCGCAACTACTCTTTTTCTACCCTTTCCTATGAATGCTGTCGGTGTGTTCAATTTGTTGCAATTGAATGTTCTCAAATTGTTTTCCAAAAGTTTTGGAAATAAACATTTGAACTCATTGACTTATTATATGGGGTACCTATTACCGTATTGAAGCTCGATGAATCCTGGAATCTGAAGAATGCAAATGCCTTAATGGAAATTCCTAGAATAAATTAAATTATTAAAAGTTCAGTGAGCATAAAATTAATGAATACCTATAGCACAGAGATCCTAATCCTGGTATAGAGTAACATGCATAACAGATGTACGTATGAAGGCTAGCCGAACCAAAAGTTGAGAAGAAGGGGGAATGAATTGAAAACTAGTAATTTATTTTCCTTTTATAAACTAAATAAGAGAGCTTGACATAAGGCATGGCGAAATTCTACCCAAAATTACAATTGAAGATATCCACAAAATGAAGGAACTTAAAATTATACAGCTATACAGGGAGGAGTCAGGGAGTAACCATGTGGCTGTATAAAGCAAGATCCTAGCCCCTAGTCCTCAATGGACTTTTTGTATTCTAGAAAATGGGGTGTTACATAGATACTATTTGCATCATTTACCTGAAATTTTTTTTTTAAAATTTTTAAAAAGAAAATTCTTTGAAAATTTAAACAGTTCTCAATTATTTTACACTTGATGTAACCCGCATGTGCTACAGATTAAATTTCGAATAGCATCTAGCTAGCCTGTTTTCCTGGATGTTTTGTCAATTTCAAGCAAAGTGTGATCACGTCAGGTGAATATCGTTCCTTCCAATGCAACAGATCGGTCAAATGACTAAACTGAATGTTCTGTAGTCATTAAAGAAAGGTCAGACAATCTTGTCGACCATCAGTAACATCCCTTTTTTGAGAACATTATACGA
The DNA here is from genome assembly GCA_907163375.1 of Prostheceraeus crozeri. Taxonomy (NCBI): domain Eukaryota; kingdom Metazoa; phylum Platyhelminthes; order Polycladida; family Euryleptidae; genus Prostheceraeus; species Prostheceraeus crozeri. The sequence goes on from CAJQUW010015146.1 coordinate 667,277, forward strand.
AGTCACATTTACTGATTTTATCAGGCGAGCGGTCATAGTAGCAGTTAACATTATCCTTCAAATAGCGAACGATCCTTAGCATTGGAATCTGCAAAGGATTTCAGCCATGAAGAGAAGCACATTTTGCCTCATTTTAATGATGGATTAAATCATCATTGCCGACCGGTGTGAAGGAGTGCATAAAACATTAATCAATCTCCACTATCTGAATTTTTAGATGATTACTTGAACTTGGTGGAATTCTACATCGAAGCATAATCTTGAAATTAATTAAGAAAATTGTGTGAATTTTTTCAGTTATTTTGATATTCATCTTGATAATCTTGATATAAAATATTCATTTATACTGAAAAGGAAAATTTTGAGGGTTCAGAGAACAATATTTGTAAAAATTGAGCTTCGTAGGATTGATGATGCGAACATGAGCTCAATGATAACACATGAGACATTGAGCACGATACGCAAATAATCACAAAAACACAGTGCGAGCACAACGCGAACTCGATCATGACAGCGACATGAACATAATCGTGAGAAAGCGATCACGATTTCGACTCGAAAACGAAGGAGAGCACCACGCGAGCACACTCATGAGAGCGCGAAGGCGAGCACAGCATGAACAGCCAGGGTTGAAACTGGCCGGGTTTTCGACGGCTGGGGCCAGGCCGTCAGCCGATGCAGCCGGGGCTAGAACGGGGTCTCTATAACCTGCTGTATATGGCGAACAACAGAAGAACTTAGACCGATAGACATCATTCGATTTCTCAATTTCATTAAAGCATATGCACGGCAGGTCTGTCGGTACTCCGGATAAACAAGAGTTCCAGGTAAAGCGAACAGGATAATCATTTTTTATCAATTTCTGTCCAATGCGATCTTTAATCAAGTAAACATGCGATTGTCCGCACTTTGACAGTATATTCTGCAAGCTTATGGAAAAAAATGATCAGTAATGCATATGATAACTTATTTAAGATATAGAATAATTATGTGATGGATAGGTTAATTAAGTACACGCAATTCTTGCGAAATTCATGTAGACTAGAATGTACGATTCTAGAAACTTGTTTGATATATAGTAGGGTTTAGAAAACTGCATGCAAGTTAAAAATCTGTGTGTGCGTCGACGTGCACTTACTGCTGCGAAGCCTTCTATGAAAACTTCACCTATGCATTGCGACGAACTAACTTCAGCTACAATCAGAATCCTTGAACAAAAACGACCAAAAATCAGCAATAGACTTATTAATGTACTTCCAAATAATTGTCCTTGATGTTCCCTAAAGATCGAAAAAAACAACAAATAATTTGCAATCTTCCTGATGAGATGCAACGGCTACTCTGAGTACTTTAACTGTTTTGTTATCGGCAATCATCTGTAGTTTTGTATGTCTAATTAACAGCCACCGTTACATACGCGATGTTGAATTTTCATGCCCTTACAATAGTGTAATTCTTTAATTGACAAGACCAATAATTCTACAATGAATTTCGTCAATCGTCGGCACACATGTGGGCCTAATTAGAAAAACCGGCCGACCGGCGCAAAGAGTAGCCGGCGACCGGCGGCCGATTCCAGCCCTGATAAACACGATCATTAGAACGCGAGCACGAACACGAAAGGAACATGATCACGGAAGCAACATGATCGTCAAACACCGACACGACACGACACGACACGAACAAGAATGCGATCATGAGAAGGCTAACATGTGCATAACTTGGTCATTTGTTTGATTGGATATTTGTCTATTGTTCAATCATCGTAGAAGCTTTTCATTCCGGTAGCATTGATTAAGTTTAGTCCATTTTTGAAAGCCTTTCTACCAGGGATGCGCAGTCGGAGTTCCGGAGTCCTATCACTTTTGCTGGAGTCGGAGTCGGAGCCTATAACTAGACTCAAAATATAAAACAAACAAATTATTTACCCTCGTGCATAGCTGTTACTGGCTTGATGTCAACTTTCTCCGTGAAAAAAAGTACAGAGACACTGCTGCATGCAAAGCTTGTAATAGTTGAGGGAATGAACTGTGATAGTGAGAAAAGGATTGTCTTTTCATTCGGTGATTTAGTAGAGAAGACAAGCCGTCCTAGCCTCGATCACACGTACCAAGGATGCGGAGTCCTATCATTTTGATGGGACTCCGACTCCGGGGGTTGATAGGACTCCGGCTTTTGATGGTACTCCGATTCCGACTCCGGTTGGCAAGTATATAAAGCCTAGTTTTTTGTAAAATTAACTGTTAGCCTACATCATAGATCATTATAGGCTTAGCTGAACCTATTTTTAGCTATAATTGTTGTATCAATTATCAATCATTTTCTATGAAAGTTTATTAAATGTCGCTTTCAGTTGGATACATGCGACTCGCCTCCTCCCATCTTCTTGATGTGTGCTTCACACGGTTTTTCTCCAGTCTCTACAAGGCAGGAAAGTCCTCCATCCTTCTCCAAAAATATGCAAACTTTCGATTTTAATATGCGCTTTGGAGGAGAGATCATACACGATTAATGTGAGGGTAAGAGGTAATGTTCTCAAACAAACTAGTATTTCATTGTCTCTGATGTGACCTTTGGCGCGTAGGTGTAATCGAGGCTAGGAAGGCCTACCTTTTCTACTAAATCACCGAGTGAAAAGACAATCCTTTTTTCACTATCACGGTTCATTCCCACAGCTATTACAAGCTTTGCATGCACTGCTGTTTCTGTACTTTTGTTTGACGGAGAAAGTTGACATCAAGCCAGTGACAGCTATGAGTAAATAATTTGCTTTGCTTGTATTATATTTCGGGTCTAGTTATAGGCCGGAGTCTCGACTCCGACTCCAGCAAAAATGATAGGACTCCGGGACTCCGACTCCAACTCCGCATCCCTGACACGTACGCACTTAAGGTCACATCAGAGACAAAAATAAAATACTAGTTTGTTTGAGAACATCACCTCTTACCTCACGTTAATCGTTTGTGATGTCTCCTCCAAATCGCACATTAAAATCGAAAATGTACTCATAGTTTTGAAGAAGGGGGAATTTTCTGCCTGCAGAGACTGGAGAAAAGCCGTGTTTAGCACACATCAACAAGATGGGAAGACCCCAAAGAAGAACTCAAAGTGACATCTGATGAGCTTTCATCGATAATGATTGATAATTGATACAGCAATGATCACTAAAAATAAGTTCAGGTAAGCCTATAATGATCTATGATTACTAGTTTTTTAAAAAAACTAGGCTATGTATACTTGCCACCCGGAGTCGGAATCGGAGTCCTATCAAAATCATAGGACTCCGCATCCCTGCTTTCTACAATTGACCATATCGTCTAGTTACCTGTGATTCACTATTTTGTCACATCAAAAGGACATTTCAAGTCACTATGTCCTATCCTCGAATTTTAGAAGGTCACAAGAATGGCGGTCGATAAGTAGCGTACAATAAAGCATTTGGAATCTATTCTCAAATCAGTTCATCTCGCTTTGTGAATGACCGACTGAGAAGCTCATAGACTATTCTCCATCCATTTCATTAATGGGGAAACGCCAGGAAACTGACGATTATATCCTTTGTTTCGATATAATTAGGGTTTAATGGATCCCCAAATAAATGGCTTGGAGGAAGAATGTGAGGAATGTCATTACTTAAAGTTCGGGCTCCGTGTGCACTAAGGCAGCAAAATGATTTTTTTTGATATATGCATGACGGTGTCGTTTCATCTCGGCTGTCGGCATAGATAGGAAATGACCGTCTATGGGACATAAGTGCTGTGAACGCCTCCTCTTCCCGCATTCCATTGCGCTGTCATAGATCCTTAGGATAAACCTCAGTGACGTCAGGACGCCTAAGAAGAACATGAAACCTGAGACGAGAGCAGCATGCTGCGAAGCTCCCTGAATGATCATTTTCTCACATTCAATGCTTCCTTCCCATGAAATTTGGTCAACATTAAAATTATCAGAATTAATTGCAGCACAATGAGCTTGTAATGTCTCATATCATTAAAAAACACTATTCACTATTATAATAATTATATGAGGTAATACGTAAGGAAATGTTGCCATTTTCAGGTCATCAGGTTCAATTAGTGAGCCCTAGAGTGTCCTTTAACCCTCAGAGACCTGAGGGGGGTTCCGTTGGACCCCGCAACCATAATTTTTTTCTTTAACTTTTTGTGCTGATGATGTATCAACCGCTCAAGCCCATGTAAAATCATCATTTTTGACAATTAAATCTGCATGTGCAATTTCATTTCATTTTAATCAGTAGAAAAGTGGTAGATTGACCAAGGGGTCCACTGGACCCCCTCAGGTCTCAGAGGGTGTAGAAATTCCCATAACAAGATTTTCACTATCAAATGAAAAATGATTTTGTGCATGTCCACGATGATGCATAATGAGTGAAATTCATTTATTCAATGGTTAGATCATGCTCGTGCATGTGCGTTATGTTAGAAGATCGCAAAATGTGAATATTTTGTTTTCGCACATGATCGTGCATGACCAGTTGACCTACATGAACAAATCAGCATAAATCAATGTTCAAAATGAAAGCTATCATTATATTCATAGTTCAAAACTAAAATCAGACTGTTGGAAAAGTTTTCACAGCAGTAGTTGATGAGTTTGAGATCTCCACAGCTGTCTTGAGGGTCTTAAAATGCAGCAATTATGGCTCAGTTTAGGCCTATTTCTGATTGGTATGGATAAAGTTGAAAAATGGCTAAATGTAAGGGTTGCTGCCTTGCCTGCAATGAATCAAATTCATCAAAATGAACTATCTGAGGCTGTATGGCGACAGCGAACATCATAAAACCGACTCTTCGTACAACTGATGCTGTGCTAAATGTCGGAGAATTACAAAGAAAACACATTTCCGCATGTGTTTACTGAGAAGGCTGAAAGACACTCAAAGGATTAATTATATCGCCTTACTGCGCGCAAACATTATTGCTTTACTTAAAATCAACTTTCCTAATGATTTGATAACGATTAAGAGCTAAACTAAGAATTTGTAAAAATGGGTCCACTGGACTCAGAGAGCGTGAAAAAGCTCAGGTCTCTGAGGGTTAATAATGTTTCCTCGTTGATGTTGCAGCCACTTTTTTGCACCACACACGGTGTGGTTTGACTGGGCAACGGCAACTCCGAATGTCGATTCTTGTTTACATTCGTATTTAGATGAAAAAAGTTGGATCTTTTTCAAATGCTAGAGAAATTTGTGAATTTTAAATATTCACCTTGAGGAAGGGAAATTGTTTTTCACTCTAAGGTATACTCCCGTCGCTATAGGCCTAAGGGATCATCATATTGTTTTGCCACACGAACAGCATCAGCTACACAAGTAAACCACGTCATAGTAATGCTCAAAACATGCATGCGACAAGGCCGTCAGAATGTAGAAAAGGGAGAATAGAAAGAAGGAAATTTACGAAATGAAAAAAAGGCGGATAAAATTTTTCACGCAAAAGAGCGAGTTTGCGATGCAACCGGATCAAAATTTTCACAGTCGATGAATATCTTGCTGCATTGAAGGTTTCAAGATCAGTAACATGCAAGCGAGATGAATAAGATGGATAGGCATTATATGAAATTCTCATGCGATTTATCAGCAGCAGAAGTGTGTGAGAGAGAGAAAACATTTGAAACACATAATTAGATTGTTTAATCTCATCACTTTGCTAGAAGTGCAAACTGATTCAAAACGTCACATTCACGAACCTACAAAATGGGCAAAAAGAAATTTTTAATACCTTGCAGAGATAGGAAAAATAGTCGTCCGCCGCTTGCGGATTGCTGTGAGTTCCTTCAAAATGTTCCGATCGCCACGATTCCTCCAGATTCGAAGAATTCAGATCATTGAGCAAAAGTTTTCTTGATAATGTTGGGCCCTCTGATCATTATTTAAAAAGCTAGCAGGCGCACGAAAAATGTCCGCAAACATCTCTGTAGAACTTGACATCGACTGTGTCTCTTTCCTGTGTGATCCGGTTGATAAGTCACTGAAACTTCGCACAATTTGACATGTTTAATGTTGAACTAGCTGCTCATTATTCGTTTGCTATGGTATTATCTATGAGTATTATGTCAGCAGATTGTGCCATTTTATTAACGTTGCATGTTCCAATGCTTCCTTTCTAGTCAAACAGAAGAAGAGACGACCTGTCTAATTCTGTGATTCGAAAGATAGGTAGGCATAGTGGCGGCACCATTGTTTTACTGGGAGAGAGATAAAGATGAGTCACTCAATAAGTGGATAAATCTGGACATAGGTAAACCTCATCACAAAATCCGCTAGCAAAATCAGATGGACGAACACCTGACGATATTTTGGCTTTATTTCTACGAGCACTGCCGCTACTGACCAACTGCTACTGACAGGTCTTTATTGTTGAATAGTGACACTACGTCATTAACATTGCTTTTACGATCGTTGCTTCTTAGCTTTCTATTGGACAAAATTCGTTTTGACAACTGATTGATTTTAACATGTGTAGTTTTATATTTAAACCATTGATGAAGAAGACATAGTCTTTGAAATTGCAATTCGATGAATAAAATGTTAGAATGAAACGCTTGGGCTCAGTCTGTTACGACACCTAATAACTCATTTCTAAATGAAACTGAAATCAGTTATACGCAAGAAATTTGTACAAAAAAATATGCCATACCTGCACAGATATCTGATAGTGTCAATAAGTTCATACTGATGCGCGTCATATCATATATATATATATATGTATATATATGTATATATATATATATATATATATATATATATATATATATATAAATATATATATATATGTATTAGTAACGAGTGCATTACGAAAGTTATATATTTGGATTATGGTCACATTTTTACATTCTTCAGAAATAAGGAGGAGTTGAAATAACGCCATTGACGAGTTGGCGGGGAAATATATATTTCCCCGTTTGATAGAGGTCTAGAAGCAAATAAGTTGCTGATCACTTTTGAGTAGCTTTTCTCATCTTTAAGTCGACAAAAAATATCAAAACCCTTTCATAAAAATTCATTGCATACTGTTGCGCAACAGGATCCCTCAATTTTATTCTAAATATACTCGAGACATCAGCATTCGTATTGAATTTTTAGATTGTTGTTTGCTTCATAGAACAATTTTGCGGCATTATATAGTATGAAATCTGCTGCTCCATGTGCTTCTCTGCTAATACAAATAAGGCTTCAGCTTGCAATTTTGAGAAATGCATTGAATCTCTCCAAATCATTTTTCACTTACATGATGTACGCATTCAATAAGGAATGAAGAATTCAAGATATGTGTCCAAAAAATGAATCTATGGAAAATTAAAATTTGAATTAGCTAACCTATCCAGCAATGAAGCAGCCATAGCTTCTTAGAGAAGTCTACAACAATGACACTACGACACTTGAATATTTCCATCAATGTCCTGTTGCTATGTAGGACGCGGACGCGGAAACGTACATAGCAATGACATTGATGGGCTATCCTCCGTGTGGTAGTTATTCATTGCTGTCTTCTCAAACATGCTCGCAGTTATATATTGCAGTGAATGCTATGCGGTATTATTTTATTGATGCCGTCCCAGAGCCGGCAACAATCGTCGTTGTTGTCGACTTCTGAATTAAATACCACTATCTATGTATGTAGCCAGAAAGTTCTATAGACTTCTATATGTACATGAATTATAGCACGCATTCGCTACAATAGTAATCATGCCGATTCTTACAGCCACGGCCGCCTTGCGGCATCGGCTGCCCGACTCATTGATGCTTTCAAAATCTAGGCATGATTGACATATTGCCGCCCTCAAATGTCCTACATTGTTGCCCTCAAAAGTCCATGTTAATGTTATATTGTCTTTGACTGCCTCACATGTAGCGTGGATGTGTGCGCTTTGGATGTTTAACTCAGAGTCGTAGATAGCCATAGTAAAATCATGCATCTCCAACACTTTGAGGGACCATAGTAAATCTCTTTGAAAGTAACGAAGAGAAGTCAGATGAAATTCTTGTCAATAATTTTCTAAGCTATCGTTAAATGTTATTTTGAGACTTCTTGAATCTGAAATGAATTACTCTTATTTCAACACTTTCTCTCATGAACTTTTATCATCATTCAGTTCTATTATTTAGTCACTCAACCTTCCTCTTGCTTGCTATCATCATGCAAAATGAAATATGGAATGCCTGAGGGTCCAGCAGGCATGCTTATTGCAGCTATGGCATAATGTGGTAAAAGAAGGCAACAATGTATCTAGGAATGATGATATTTGGATCGAAATCAGTCGAAAGGTATTTTAGAAATCTCAGTTGGCGTTCATCTCCATGTACTTGTGTATTTATAGCGCTACTGTCCCTTTTTTCCTGCATTGTCCACATCAATTGCGAACAATTTTATTAACAGATGACCTAAGCCAAAATGGATGAGAAGATATCGATGAGATGACAAGCACTCAAATGAACTGTTCGAGTGGCGTAAAACTCGTAAAATCTTTAACGCTTTATTAACGTGTAAATCTTTAAATCTTTAACGTAATCTGTGAACGCATCGACATTTTCAAACCAAATGAATAAATAAGCGAAAAAGAAAAAAAAGCGAAAAAACAGACATCTTTTTAATCATTTCCGCACACAATATCATTAATTTATTTAATTGTTATATTGTTATGTTAATTGTTATATTAATAAACAGATTTTAATTTATTTAATAATTGGGTTCGTACAAACGGAATATTCATAACTTTTATGCATACTGGATGTTTAAATAGAGGAGTGGAATACCGCCATTACTGACATCATTGTAGTGTACAGTAACTTGCACATTGACAAAACAAGTAGTGTTTCATTCAACAAGATATTTTCCAATTCAATTTCCCTTCTCCTATCTCCTCCTATTTGATTATTAAGTCAACTCGCCATGTTATCTATCTGAAAACATATAAAACACAATGGAAATGTCCCTTTAATTTGATGGAAATGGAACAGAGAATTTTCTGTTCTTTCTGTCAACATTAGGAGATATTGTCTAACTTTCCATGAAATTGAGCATAGCGGAACAGTTGTTGCCGAGCTTTGAGAATCGAGGACGCAAGGATGTTAATTCATGCAATTATGGTAAGGGAATCTCCGGATTTTTCTTCCCTACTAATTGATTTCAGGGCATGCCCAGAGTCGGCCAGAGGAAGATTTCTATTTTCGGTCAGTATCCGAACGCGGAAATAGATTGTTGATTTGAAATGATCACCTTTGTGATTTTTCGAGAAACAGATGTTTATTCATAATGTATATACAGATTGCTTCTACTGATGTTTAAGTCGTAAATGCTTATTCTGAAGCACACCAGAAAACGCCAAGCAATGGCCACAAGGACACTTGCGAATTCAAGGAAGCGTTGATAACACATGTAGCACAAAAATATGCATGCGCAAAGCAGTGGTGCAGCGTGCTTCAAAACTTCTCCGGGGCTAAAATCAGTATTGGCATACTTATACCTTATAGCATGCAGCATGTAAAGTACCCGGCTCTAATCCAGAAGTCACTTTGATTTTGATGTTTTCAAATAATGAAGGAAAGCATGAAGAAGTGAAGGTATGCACGTGCTAGCTATTAGCTACACGTTTATCAGACTCAAACCGCGGTCACACTCGCCGTGATTAGCTAGGTAGTGAAGAATTTCCTGTCTTCGACCTGGTTGAATCACAGAATGGACTGCTTCTTTGTGGGTTTCATGCACTGGCCGCGACGAGCTGAAAGGCGTCGCCGAGCTGTTCTGGCGCGCGCGAACGGCACATTGATAGATTGGCTGATTTGTCGATGACATCAACGGCCCGTTGCTGATCATGTGTGGCTCGTGTTAGATTTTAGCCAATCCGTGCAATCTCGGCGACACTCCGGCGACTGCCTCTGAGAGAGGAAAACTGAGACAGAAAACCATCTACAATTACTCATCCATCCGTTGGAAAGATGAAATAAAGACTTAAAGATAGCCATAAGATGTAGCGCTTGGTCACGGGCGCACATTGTACATGATTAAAATATGTTGGAGATATATCTAAAAAATACAATGGACGCTACGCCCCTGGCACAAAGTAATGACATACAGATTACATGTGACATGTACATTTACAAATTTCCAGAGTGGTCATGATATGATCAAAATTCACTGAGTGCACGGTTGGACCTTGGGTTATGGGTCGACCTTGAGTAAGTGATGCAAAACTTGTTCTTTCTATAAATGCTGCATATAAACAAATCAAACTGTGAAGATTAATATTTTGATTTGAATCTTAAAAGAAATACATTATAGAAACATGAAGTTCTGATTTTTTTATCAAAATTCCACTCAATTCAAAGAATATTTCAAAAATGAAATACTTGTGATTATTAACTATTTTATTTTGGGCTTGATAATACCGCGCAGTGAAATTTCTTACATAATGTATCTGCTGTAAACTTACATGTATTTTTTTGCATCTGCGCATATTGAATTTTTATATGTTTCGTATATTTTACATCTTCGCAGTTATCTTCGCACCCCTAAACTGCGATGGCCGACATTTATCCGAAAATGAATTCATTCCAATTTCGTATTCTAAATATGTTTAACCATTCACTTACTGCGCAGCTATAATGTATATTTTAAGTCTGTTTACATTTCTGAATAATATAATGAAAACAATTGCTTTGTTATGACAAATTTATGATTCGATCATAATTCAATCAAAGATTTTCAATTATTCAATATATCAGCAAAGGCTAAATTAAAGGAGAGCTCTATAACGTAATACATGTACTTAGGCTACTAATTAATTACAGCTATTGCAAAAATCGTACTACACTTCTTATGGAAATTTTGGACTATAGAAGAATCCTTATGTCAGCACAAATTACAAAGAATGCACTTTGTTTATTTGATTCCACTCATTTCGTGAAACTTGGGTTTTGACCCAAGGTTTTGCCCAAACTTGCTGAGTGGTAGTCTTCACAACGGAACTAAAGAAGGTAAATACTTAGCATCTAATTTAAAAAATAAATGTAATATAATTTTACAAAAATTTACACTTTAATGATCATGCTCATAATACATACAGATTCACTCGAGTATGATTACATTATAGAACAAAAGTATTTATGCAAATAAATATTTAAATCAATGTCACAATTTTACACGAAATTACATATTAGCAGTCACAGTATGAGCAAAATTCACTGAGATGAACAGAGCTGAGTCTGTTCTTGAACTTTGCGAAGGTTGGAGAATTCACAATTTCATCGTTCAATGAATTCCATATTTTGATGACACGGAAGAAAAACAGTCCACTGAGATAGTTCGAATTGACTTTCAAAACTGGTACAATCTGACAGCTGTTGCGTGATTGACCGCGAGTAATGTGAGATAAAAGGTTCGTGGTGAAAAAGCATTTGAGCGACAAGTCGAAATGATTATATTACAGTTTATACAAGAAATGGAAGTCTAGCAAAATACGCCTATATTCTAGTGAATTTAATTTCAACAATTCTAATCTATGATGAGTTGTTGCTTTACTTAATACCTGAGTGCTTACAAACGATGCAGCAAAGGTACCTGATGTGAAATGTCGCCTTTGAGGTACGGTGAAAAGATGCACTTCCATACTCCAAAAGAGGGCGAACAAAGACAACAAAAGCTTTCATTAAGATACGGGAGTTCCGGTAAGCGAAAGATTTTAGGATACACTATGCTCTGGCATAAGCGGTTGAGCTGATGCGCGCACAGTGATCACTAAATCTAGGATCTGATGAAATCGAAAAGCAAACGTCTTTCACACTTGTTCAGGATGACCTACTATTGGAGGATCCTACACTGTTTTCAGACTTACCAGTCCGGCAGCCAGAACGAGTTTCTGCAGGGAACAAAGCCGAATATGAGACTTTCACAGAATGATGTACAGCCTATGCCTACTACGAATCGGTGCGTCTGCCGAGTTCTAATGAGTTCCTCTCCTTGTCAGAGAAATCAAAGAAAAACACATGTAAATCCAATGGGACGCAGATTACAGTTTTCGGCGAAAATGAAATTTTCTATATGTTTTCTCTTATCAACTGAGAAGTACTAAGCCCAGAGTCATAATTTTTTGACGTGGAATGTCTTCGGGTCATTTCCTTTCATGCTCATGCACTCCTGTCTATAAAGCTAGACACATTTAGATTTGGCGAGCCTCTTAATGTTGGCAAGCACAAACATTTTCAGCAACTTTATCCACATTCAACCACATTCTCACATACATTGTCGATCAGAAGAATGATAACAGCACATGCACATCATAGAAAATGACCTGAAGACATTCCTTTAAAAAAAATTAGGACTCTATACTCAATACTTTTCAGTTGATAAGAGAAAACACAGAGAATTCAATTTTAACCAAAAACTTCCATCTGCGTCCCATTGTATTTACATGTGTTTTTCTTGGATCCTGTCTGACAGGAAAAGGAACTCACTATAACTAGGCAGACGTGCCGATTCGCAGTAGGCAGAAAATGTGCATCATTCTATGAAAGTCTCATTTCAGCCTCTTTCCCTGCCAAAACTCGTTCTGGGTGCCGGACTATACTGACAGGAGACGACTTTGATGTTGAATAGGCTTTATCGATCTTCACGATTTACATTGGAAATGGCAGTCAATTTCTGTTATAGGTACCGCTATCTCATGAGAAAGCAACGCCTTTACTGTTAGTGCGCACTGAAAACCAACTACTTATTCATTTCATAGTCACGTTGATCTTTCATACAGGAGATCACCAGTAAAGATAATGACGGGTCGTGCTTACCAACTGTCTTCTGACTGCGGTAGTTTTTTTAGCAGTAACAACCATTTGAGGTCAGCCTGTATGTGCCCCATGACTTCCACAGCCGTCGATTCCGCGCGGCGGCACCCCAGTTGACGCCGCCGTAGATGCTGTCGATGTACCGCCTCCATCTCCTTCTTGAGCATCCGACAGCACGTCCGCGGCCGCGAGGGGTCCGTTCGGTCAAACGTTTGGACGAGCGGTCGTCTCCGTAGTGACGGACATGTCCTGCCCAGCTTCACTTCAGTTTCTTTATTCTCTCGTACACTTTACTGATGGATCTAATTTCAGTGTTACTTCTTCGTTCGCGGTAGGAAATGCCGAGCATGCGTCTCTCCATTTTTCTTTGGGCTTCTTGTAGCCGATCTGTTATCTCTTACTGCAGAGTCCATGTTTCTGCTTCATAAACATTTTTATCTGACTGGAGTATGCACTGTACATGTATTCAATATTGAAGTCAAACGATTGAGTGAATTTTTTTCTCGATTACAGCATACATCGGGGATGGTTTTTGCATCATCACTGATCGATCAAGATGTCCTCCTTGATTTCCTAAACAGACAATTATCTAACAACGATGTGAGAAACTGTGAACAAAATCTATGATGAGAACTACCTGACAATGGCAAGAACAAGAACAGAAAAAATGTCATCATTTTCTTTATTTTTATTCTTTTCTTATGTTATCACAAAGGGTTGAATCCTTTGAACACACAAATCGGTGATACCATTGCATCAATATTCAAAAATATGTAATAAAAAGCCAAATAACATCATCAGTTCCAAAGGCTCCTCTGATTGATAGTCACGATGGTGGTCTTCGAATTTAAATGTGATTTGTGCGAGGCAAGTTGTATCAGCTTTACCCGTCATATATTTATGAGAGTAGAAGAACAGAAGCCGCATGCATTCATCGCCTATTGGGAGACATAAACAACAACAGCAAGGAGACAAGAACATCCGACTTTCGGAAAAGTGTCCAAACAGATGCGATATTTCTATTTATGAAATATTGCTCATAAACTCTGTTCATCATCTTTTGACGGTCAAAGTGACTCATTAGACTAATTTACTTAATTTATTTATCTGTGCAGATATATCTCTTATTTTCAAATTATGACGTCTCTGAATGATTCCAGATATCAAGCTCTCGTAAATAATGTGCTTTGGTATAGAAACATCGTCATACCAGAACCGGAGCAATAGCCGACCAGTTTCGCGCCAATTGGCCCGTCAGCCACCAAAGTTTTGAAGAAATGGGTACACGACTGATGCAAGAAACTGGCAAGACAAAAGCGGCGTCATCCTTTCATCAACGCATTGGTGTCTGCATCCAAGAAGGCAAAGCCAACCGTATCTTTCGGTGCATCCGTTACCTTGCGCTGCCGTCTCACGGGGGGATTGATTTGTCATTTTTTACATACTATTACTAAAACTGTTCCCAGTTTTTATCTTACTTCTTATCTGATTTCATATGTTCAACTGTTATTTTTCCTTTGTTCAAATATAGTACTTCCAGTTGGGAGACTCATAATATGGGATTTTTCCGGATAAAACACCAACTGTTGTCAAATCTTTTATTTGCAGACGTTTCGTGGCAGACTGCACACATTGTTCACTGCGATAAGCCGATGAAATGAAATAAAATGACAAGAGGAATGTTGACTAAAACTCATCTATCATAGATAAAATACTGTAGAAGAAAATAGACTAACAGATATGTTACTTACATATATAAAAGAAGGTAATACTTAGACATTGCAAAATTGTTCGGAGTACTTCAAAATCAACGGTTTCCAAATGTCATGGACACCAATGCCATTATCGCGATTGTAGATACTTTCTTTGTTAGCATATATATACATAGATTCTTTCAATTTCCTTTTATACCAATTACTTTCCCTGGAGACGATTGAAGCCTCAAAGTTTGGACGGTGACTCGATGTATGCGAATGTTCTGACACGGCTGATGAATTACTGATATCTCTTGTACTTCGCTGATGCTCCTTTATTCGGGTGCTCAATTTTCGCCCACTTTCTCCAATGTAGAACTTGCTACAATCATGACACCCAATTTTATATATAACGCTCTTATCAGGCTCCACCGGTTTAACCTTCGTCAAACAGTCTTTTAGGTTTTTATTTGGCTTAAAGGAAGTTCTCAATCCGTATTGAGACAAAATTCTTCTCAATTTCTCACTGACACCTTTCACATACGGTAGAGTAATGAATTTTCCTCTCTTCCTCACTCACAGAAGATTGTCCGGAACCACATAAACGTCTGTATGAGCTCATCACACAATGTTTGGGATATCCATTACTGGAGAACACTTTTTGAAGGAACTTCAATTCTTTGTCCAACTCATCTCCACAGCAAATATCTCTGGCTCTCCTCACAAGACGAAAGTTTAAATACCGGTTTGAATTTGTCGGTTTTCGATATACTGACGTTCTTAATCTTGGTCCTTCCCGAGCAACAGTGACATCCAGCATTGGCAGTCTTCCATTCTGCTCCTCTTCACAAGTAAATGAGATGGCTCCATGAATTGAGTTGAGGTGATCTAGGAACTCTTGTATATAATCATTATCCATTATAACAAATGTATCATCGACATAACGAAGCCATAAGTTAACACGACTAGTAAAGGATACCAGTGCTCGTCTTTCAAAATGTTGAAGGAAAAGTTCACACAAAACAGGGGATAATGGCGAGCCCATTGGACACGTTGAGGTTTGATAGAATTTTGAAAGACACCAGAAGTAATTCAATTCTGTACAAAGGTCGAGTAAACTTTTGATTGATTCCACTGACAGTGAGGTTCTTTCATGTAGCCTATCATCTGAATTGATATATTCCATTGTAATTTGCACAGCCTCCCTTGAAGGCACTGACCCAAACAGATTGACCACATCAAAGCTAACAAGTTTTTGGTCGTCAGAAATGACGGTCTGATTCAGAATTGCACATAGATGTTTGGTATTCTTGATACGCTTATCTGAAGTATTCACAGTAGGCTGAATTATCTTTGCAAGGAATTTACTCACTTTGTAAGTCGGAGAATCAATAAAAGAGACAATCGGTCGTAAAGGTGTTCCGTCCTTATGAACCTTTGGCAAACCATACATCTGCGGCGTAGAAGGATCAGAAACAGTCAAAGACAAACGATCCTTTCTTGAGATTTCTCCCTTCTTTTCAATAGCTGTTAAGGTAAGAACCACTTTTCTTGATAGTGACTTTGTAGGATCTTTTTTTGTAAGAGAGTAAAACACGATTGCGAGACCACATTATCAAGTTTTTCTTCATAATCCAACAGGTTCATCAAAACTGTAGCACCGCCTTTATCTGCGGGAATGAACACAATGTTGTCCGATATCCTTCGCAAACTCACCAATGCTTTTTCCTCATCTTTGGAGATATTTGGACGTGGTTTCTTCGCATTATAGATTACTTGTTTCGCAGTTTCTCTCAGAAGATTCGCTTCACACTGATTATCAAGAGAACGTGCAGCATCCTCGACACCACTGATAAAGTCGGATACAGGAATTTGTCTGCATTCCAAACGGAAATTTAATCCTTTCATAAGAAGAGATTCCGCTGACCATGATAGTTCATGAGCACTCAAATTCACAATTTGCTCTCCAATACCATTATCGATTCTGTGTCCTTCTCTTTCCGGTATAGAGTTCAGTAACTTATTGAACTTTCGAATATGAACCATTTTAGCACTTTCATAAGCTTTATTCTCAACATGAGAATAAACTAGTTCGATACTGGAATAATCTTCTTCACTGATTGTAGACACCAAGTACTCCTTCAAACGTGAGACCTCAATCTTTTTTGAATAACACTGATGTTTCCACTTCTTGATATAATCTTTCACTTTCGTAATTTCTATTTCTCGAACCAAGTGATGTACTTTCGCGGATGTGATTTCAATTTTAATGCGTAAACCCTTAGGAATTACATTATTGTCACGACATCGTTTTAAGAATGTCACATCAAACTGAGCACCCGAATAAAGGAGCATCAGCGAAGTACAAGAGATATCAGTAATTCATCAGCCGTGTCAGAACATTCGCATACATCGAGTCACCGTCCAAACTTTGAGGCTTCAATCGTCTCCAGGGAAAGTAATTGGTATAAAAGGAAATTGAAAGAATCTATGTATATATATGCTAACAAAGAAAGTATCTACAATCGCGATAATGGCATTGGTGTCCATGACATTTGGAAACCGTTAATTTTGAAGTACTCCGAACAATTTTGCAATGTCTAAGTATTACCTTCTTTTATATATGTAAGTAACATATCTGTAAGTCTATTTTCTTCTACAGTATTTTATCTATGATAGATGAGTTTTAGTCAACATTCCTCTTGTCATTTTATTTCATTTCATCGGCTTATCGCAGTGAACAATGTGTGCAGTCTGCCACGAAACGTCTGCAAATAAAAGATTTGACCACAGTTGGTGTTTTATCCGGAAAAATCCCATGTTATTTTTTTTCCTTTGTTCGAATAAATATATACAAAAAATAAAATAATTCATTTTGTTTGTACTCGGAGGCACATTAGGCGCGGAGCCTTTCTTCCATGTGGCCGAGTTGTTATTCATCCCATTCTTCTTGTGCTGAGTGCTTAGCAGTGCAGAGGTGCATATTTTAAAAGTGTTAGGTTTGACCTACCAATTTGAACCTTGTTCTCCTGGACGCAGAGCGAACACTCTTCCACAAGGCCACAGCGCCGGTCAATAATATGTATTATATTATTCTAGTTGTCATTCAAAACTGTAGATGGTCATGCTTCATGGCTATGGATTTGTTGGTGCATGGACTTCTAGATATAAATTGTCTCACTAATTGATTACTCTATTTTGCTAATTTGTTGCTGAGTGAATAGAACCATGTATGTGTCTGCTGATTTAGTGAGCAGCCATTATAAAGAAATAGATTCGTGGAATATGATTTTCAAAAATTGAAAGTATTTTCGCTGTTCATTAATTGGGTGTAAGTTATATTAGGATTTCATTCCGTATGACGCTTAGAAACAATTTATTAGGCGCATTAGTCAGCTATATATGTAGATGTATTTTGAATTTTGTATAGCTATAACTATAGCTGAGTAAAGTCGTATGACTTAGGAGATCCAAATGATGGCCACTTCAGATGGTCAAAATAGTTTTATTTTAATCAAGCACTTGCATTCATGATAGCATTTGCAATGCTATCATGTGGAACGAAAGGTTTGGTTCATTTGCTCATCAGACAAGCTTATTAACACACATGTCCTATATTTGAGTCATCAGGAAATCAATATGAGTCACAAGAAATCAGGTGTTCCAAAATTTTGTCCCCAGTATGAAGGAACTTAAACTGCGGCACCGCAAAATGAAGGCAGGTCGATTTGACGTGTGTGAAGTTGGCGGAACCACCCAGCGGAACCATTATTTATTACAGCGAGATTCTATTCTTAAAAACTTCCCCTTTATCAATTTTGGCTTCCTGATGACGAATCTGGGCTCAGATTCCACAAATTCGATGTCGTGTCTGAAAAATTCAACTTTGTAGATGGAAGTGGTTCTGTCGCGAAGTTAGCGAACCCAACTTCTTAGTATCGCTGATAGGCGCGGTAAATCAATTTTATTTTGTTACTACCTGTTCAACTTTGTGGCACTGGTCACAAATACTGTAGTATATCCTTCATTTTTCACAATAATGCAGATGAAAACGGTAGATTCGTAGCATGTTTATGTACCTATGTGACGTCAGCGGAACTACCAAACGGAGCCATTTTTTATTACAGTGTGATCCTATTCGAAACAAAAATTAGGCCTTCTTTGTCAACTTTAGCCAACTGATCATGAATCTGGGCTCAGATTCCGCAAATTCGCAGTCGTTTTTGAGAAATTCAAGTTTGAAGATAAATGTGGTGCCGTTAATTTCACACACGTGTCAGCTTGTACTTTTCGGACATGTGTTTGCTCAAACTCCCTAGAAACTTCATGTTATCCAAGTTTGATGAGAAATTTTCAGTCTCAATCAAAATTGAGCTGCTCATGTGACACACTCTTTTTACTTTTGACTTCACAATATTAGGTCACAAACCTGGTTGGGGCACTGCAGTTGCTATCAAGCTTTAACCTTTGACTAATGCATAAATAATGTTCAAGACGTCTGTGGTGATATGGAGGCCATGATAAAGTGCATGCATGTGCATTGATAAAAATAGATGCAGATAAATGGCCACCCATGCATAACATCGTTACTGCATCGACACAAGCGGTCAAGAGGGATTTTGGACAGGAATACATAACTTCATCGATGAGAGTGTCACTGAGAGTGTAAACAAGTGTCCGAGGAATA
Organism: Prostheceraeus crozeri; assembly: GCA_907163375.1. Classification (NCBI taxonomy): domain Eukaryota; kingdom Metazoa; phylum Platyhelminthes; order Polycladida; family Euryleptidae; genus Prostheceraeus; species Prostheceraeus crozeri. Next base: position 686,457 of record CAJQUW010015146.1, read on the forward strand.
TCTTGCTAATTCAAAAGTGTAAAGATAATGAGATTTTGACATTTTATAAACAAACCAATTCCATGTTTGTAGAGAAACATAAATACTTCCATCACTTTTTGGATAACAGACCGTCATGTTATTTTCTGATAATCAGAGATATTTACAATCAAATAAATTGATATTTGTTACTCACGAAAAGAAGGAGAGCGCTGATATACATGCAGATACATTTCTGCCATGAAATATGTTGAAATGTGTGAAATTTTGATTTTCAATTATCAATACAATGATAGTGACATTTATTATCAATTGTAGGTTGGTTGCTCTCTAAGTCTTACAAACCTCAGATAAGGGGGGGGTTGTGGTGAATTCAGGTAAAGCTCCTTGTTCCTAGAGATTATCTGGATACAATTGTGAATGCAATTTGATGGTCATTAAATCTCCAGTGATCAGCTGCTTGGTTTTTCAGGTTTCCAGGGAAGTGGAATTTCCCGTCCAACTCCCCTTCCTTTTGAAACAAATTCCCATCTCAACCTTGTCAGGAGTTCTTTTTGAAGTTGAGCCAAGCAATCCCCCGATCACCAATCCTTGCACACATGAATCCTGAACTACCCTTCAACATTTACAGTAATTGCAGTGGAGATGATATTAGCTGCATGTTCAGGCAAGTTTCTGGTAATCAAGAAATTATTATTGCTTATGGCAGCAAGATTCTGTCTCTGTGCAAAGATATTCCACCGTTGACCGGGAACTTTTTTGCATTACAATAGACGTTTTTCAGCATATACAGATCACAACCCATTACTTGTATTGATAAACAGCCCTCATGTTACTGTTAGAGAGTCGAGACCGTTGTATAGGTTTGACCGATCAAGAAGCTAATCATTCATTTCATATTAAGAATAGACATATCAACTACAGAATGACATGACCATTCGCAACATTAACACTTCGAGTTCATCACTGTCATTCCAACAGCAGAATTACCGAAATGAGATGAAGCGTCACCGTTTCAAGTGCTATTTGAATGAACAGCATAATGAAAACAAAATCTGATGCAAATTCACCCTAATCAATGGCGATCTGCAGCTGCAGACATGAAGCAAACAGGCAAATAACAACTAACAAGAGAGGGCAACCAACAGTTATCGTGGGCAACTTTAAAATGTATATCTTCTTGATAACAATCAAGAAGTCTTGGCACGTGTTCTTACATGGTTAGGAGCCGTTGCACATTTATCGATGGATCACATGATCGATATGCTTCAGGATTTATTATTGATGAGAACTTCATTAAATGTTATTGGAGTTATAGAGTAAGTATATTAATTCTTACTTTATGATTGGAGTGTTGATTTCAAGACAAAAAGCAATTAGCTAGCATTGAATACAGCAACTAACATCAATCTGCAATGTAAGCTTATAGAGACGTAGATGAACAGAAAATTAGCAGCATAAATTGATTGACAGATAAAAATGATGATTGGTAAACTAGCTCTGCGCAACGCTTTACTCTGTTTAATTCTGAGGATGCATATTCGTCATTAAGTCATTCACTTCAGCATCTTAGTTCAACATTCGTCTACACCAGCTGTGTCCGTGTTAGTGCCCAGTATAGTTCTGTAGGTCCTATTGCATGAATCCAATCAATCGGATAAGCATCCGATTTCATTCTCCCATTGGCCAAGCTGAAAATGCAGCACATTCGAAAGCGTGCAGTCATTCGTAAAACACCAATCATTTGGAAAAAAGAAGAACAATGCAGGCTTTTGATATTCACGTCTTAGTCAGTTAATATTTACAAGCAATTTGAATGACTGTGGCTTAATACGTTCAAAGAATAAGAAAAAAACTGCGTATTATTTACTTTCATTTGCTTCGTCAGAATGCAAATGAATACCAAGATGGTGATGAATCTTTGCTTCAAATAAAGGAGTTTCTTCTCACCAATAAGCCGCTGTCTGCAGATTCAAAGTTAAATCCATTTGTCTTAATCTCACATTTTACACTTGACAAAATTCTGCTTCATATTTCAAGGATTCATTGGCTGCTCCTAAAAGCCTTCAAAATAAGATATTACAAATATTTCACAGATCGGAAGGGACTGGTAATTACAACGCGGATCGTACAAAAAAGCGGCTGTAATCTGCCTTTTGGTGATATGTTCTACCTTTGTGTGTGACTGACTATGTGAAAACTGTGAAATACTAGTATGTGCTCTAAACAAGTACAATACAAAACGAAATTGTAGTAAATAACAACTTGCAATTTTCCTCATGATCACGCTTGTTCTCTGGTGAAGATACAACAAGAAATGACAGTCGAAATGATAAAGTCACAGAGACGTAAAATGATTAGAGCTAACCTCAGTCATCGATTCTCTGATGAAATAGCTAAATGAATATACATGTAAAGGGTCAATAAACTGTACATTACTAATAAAATCGCGCAGTAGTAACAAAATTTACATTAATTTATAAAGAGAAGTTGATAAACTGAGAGTGGTAAGTGCACATGGATGTCTATGAATTAACATAGTCTTAGAATGAATAATCTTTCTTTTTGAATGCACAAATTTGGGTTGAGCTTTCGGATTGAAACGCTTTCTGTAATGGCGAGTTGCAAAGGGCCTCTAGGATTCTTAAATACACTGAATCCCTGTTTTTCTTGTTGTAGCATGTGGTCTTTTTGGTCACATTCTGTTAGGTGCCTTGTGATTGCAGACTGAGGTGGGAGTTTTGATTTGGGTCTTACGTTGGACGCATACAGCCATTTGGGTAAATGCTTCTTCTGGCGAGTAGTCAAACATCTCTCACTCTTCCCAATGTATCTTGCTCCACAAGAACAGTCGTATTTGTATATAATCAAAGGTTTTTGGGTGGGTGGGATGATGTCTTTGACAGAGTTAGGAGCTAAAATTCGTGTCCGGAAAATTGGAATGGCATTGAGATGACAGTATTTGCTTTGGATGTCTTCACGAACCTTTCTTGCAATTGTTTCACAGCAGGGATTCAGTGTATTTAAGAATCCTAGAGGCCCTTTGCAACTCGCCATTACAGAAAGCGTTTCAATCCGAAAGCTCAACCCAAATTTGTGCATTCAAAAAGAAAGATTATTCATTCTAAGACTATGTTAATTCATAGACATCCATGTGCACTTACCACTCTCAGTTTATCAACTTCTCTTTATAAATTAATGTAAATTTTGTTACTACTGCGCGATTTTATTAGTAATGTACAGTTTATTGACCCTTTACATGTATATTCATTTAGCTATTTCATCAGAGAATCGATGACTGAGGTTAGCTCTAATCATTTTACGTCTCTGTGACTTTATCATTTCGATTGTCATTTCTTGTTGTATCTTCACCAGAGAACAAGCGTGATCATGAGGAAAATTGCAAGTTGTTATTTACTACAGTACATTTTCAAAATTACGCCAACCACCAAGTTGTGTCCTTGTGACCTTGTATTTGCTGATATTGTTGGACCTCTTCGTTCTTGTCGGGATTACATTATTTATTTTGACCATGGAATACTCGATGGGTCGAAGCTATGCCTATGTCATCTATAGATTCTCAATCAGTGGCGCTAGCATTTCTCAGGCATTGAATTTTCCACTTTGGTCCTCCGGTTAGCATACATTCGGATAGCTTTATGCAGTTTGAGTCACAATTATTTGCATCCTTGTCACATCATTGGTTCATCAATGGAAAATTATGGAAAATATTGGAAAATATTGGAAAATTATGGAAAATTTTGAAAGTTTTGATTTTTGTGATACGCTCTATAATTTGAGCGCTTCCGCAGCCGAGGCAGGTACATACCAATAGAATGGGTCTAAAACTCTTGATTTCATCATTATTTTGATTAAAGCGATCGTAGCACTACGAGTTCCGTCCGCGGATTTTGAACATTCCTTTGCCACCAGTGGCTTGTGCTAATTTGTTAGCATTTTTGATTATCACACAGACACCGTTTGGGATAACGTGAATCTTGCTTTACAATAGAGGTATAATTTCATACAATGTGAAAGATCTGGAGCAAAAATAATTTTGGAGTTAGCTTGTTAGCTTGAAAGTTAAGCTTTGTTGTGCAGCCTTGATCATTGATACAATTAATTCTCCATATGTTTATGAATATGTGAAGAATAAGCACACAGTCCACGCAGCATTATACATGAGCGACCATATTTGAAGACTGTGAACTCGTGAGATATATGGAAACTTAAGATATCTGTGATGAGTAGAAGAATATCTATGACAGTTTCTAAGTTCTGTCATATTGTCCGATCTTCGTTGAGGACAAACTGCATGCACATCTTCCATTTCTACCTCATGGTTCAGATCTAGTTCCAAATCGATTTCAGATCTACCCAAATGAATTTCAGACATTTCCAGATGAATTGGAGATTCTCCAGTTGAATTTAAGATCCTTTCAAAGTTGGGTTTCTGATAGATATCTGAAATTCAATTAGAGAAATCTGAAATTCATCTAATGTCTGAAATTCATTTGGGATGATCTGAAATAGACATGGAAAGGGTGCAGTTGGTTCCAAAAGGGAACATGCAGGAATGATAGAGAAGTTTTCGGTCTTTGCATATTGCATAGTCTTTTCAAACGACTACAATAGGTCTCCAAAACAAAGGAAAAAATGTCAATCACCAAAAAATAAATTTCGAAATTTTCCACTGGAAAATTTTCGGGAAAATTTTCCATTTGCATCACTACATTGGCACCCATAAGGAAATTATCTAACAAACCCATTAGGCGATTATTATTCTATCCAGTTCTTCGGCTACACAATTACACTATATTTCTATAACTTGGGGTGGAAGCCATCACCCATCAGCCAACGTCATGCTAGTCTGCCATTTCATTGAATTCTTTAATCCACTGTTACATTATACCACTAAATTATGCTCAACTTAGTCCAATAGTGCAATTCTGCTGCAGTTGACAATAAAATGATATTTTATGATTGATCGCGATGTATGGACGTAATCGATTTCCGCTTTCACAAAGAGTCGAATATTCTTCTCATAATTTTCCCAAGTAGGAGGGGAATGGGTCTGAGAACATTGTCCCAATCTTGCTCCCATGGGTTTCCCATTCCCACAAACTGTCAGACAACAGCGCCCTGACATCTGCTATTCCGCTATTATGTCATATCAAATCTATATGTAAAAAAATATTTAATTGTCATTTTAATTTCTGTAATTTTTATCTCTCGTGTTCACTCACGCATCGAGTGAACTTCTATTCTATATAGTACTTACTTCTATTTCTATAGTGCCCGGAATATTTCCAATCAGATTCCCACGAGCTTTTCATGTACATGCAAACTCTCCTTCTGCAGCTTCATTCGTTGCCGGCAGAGGTAAAGACTACACACGGTTACTTGTCCCCAAAACCTTCAGATCAGCTTCAACCAAGCAGATGTTCACACCTAACGATGTACACCCTATATGCCTGCCACGAATGTGTGCGTCTGCCAAGTGCCGAGTTCAATCTGGTTCTTGTCAGACAGGACCAAAGAAAAGCACATGTTAATCCAATTGCACGCAGATTGCAGCATTGGCAAAAGTGACTTTTTCTATATTTCTCTGATTGGGCGAAAACCCCTAAGTCCAGAGCCATAATTTTTACATGAAATGTCATCAGGTCATTTCTTGTCATGTTCATAGACATTTATCAGTGAACCTACACACATTCAGATTTGACAAGACTACCCTCTCGGCAAACACCAACATGCTGGCCCACCTCATCCACATTGAACCACAGTGTCGCTTACATCGCCAATCAGAAGCATGATAATATTACATACACATGAAAGGAAATGACCTGAAGACATCCCATGACAAAACTATGACTCTAGACTTAGTTCCTTTCAGTTGATAAGAGAATAATAGCAATTTTTTCATTTGTGTTATAATGTTGCATGATTGCGTCATCAATTCTTTGAAGCGTGAATATCACACTTTGTTAAAATATATTGTGTTTAAACAGTGTTTCAAAAGCTTTATACTTGAACATAAATTAGAATCAGTCCCTGTTCGCACAGCACTGCTGACAACACCAATTATGTTGATCGAGGTTTTAAGATTGTTGCCGAAAATCACTGGAATAAACGGTCACGTGACTTTCGTTCCATAGAGTAGGGATAGGTAGAGTGTCGACTCAAAAAAGTATCCGCATGCAGTGAAAATTTTTATATGAAAAGATTCAGTTTTTTGCGGAGATAACGTTCCCATGGTCCAAAAAATTATTTGAGCAATTTTGAAAAAAGTCAAAATTTGCCAATTTATTTACCACCAAGATGACTTGAAAATTAACTAGTCATTAGCTTGTTTTTTTTTAACTTTGTTACCTTGACGCACTTTGCTAGGTTGAATTGTTTTTGCAGCACGTCTTGAGTTGAAGGTGGATTATGTCCCCGCCTCTTGACCTCTACTGGCTGGACTCTGTCCTTCTTTCAAATGCCTGAGGTACATTTCAGTCAATAGTGACTCTGTTCTTTTTTTGAGAGGTGTGTTTTTGAGGCTGTGCATCTTAAATGTACAGGACCGCGCTTAGTCGGGCTTGAGCGTCCAGGATTAAGCGGTCGAAACGCGATCGTCCTGACCAAGTTCCTGTTGATGACCTCATTAAAAATAGTCAAATAGTCAATATTTGTACGCCAGTAAAATTACAGGAAATAGTCAAATAATTTGTATGCATATTTTGTACAATTCTATTTCACGTTTTAGCTAAAGGAACTAATATTAATTCTCTTACAGACCTGGTAGATTTTAGATAGCGTAATCCCGCTGTGCTAGCTAGATCTGGTATTTTGATTGGAAACAGACCTGTCCTCTTATCATCTGAATGGGCAGACTGTAAAATAGGATCTTTTCAATATATAAGTGATAAACACAATTTTGAACAGAACGACTTACTCGCCAATTCATTACACATGATGAGAGGAGAAGCGTTGTTTGTCCTTCCAGAAATTATTTTTAAAATTTTTAGACATTTTAGGATGTAAAAATTTTCTTTTAAATCATCTTGTTCCTTTTGAAAAAAAATTAACTAGTCTTTAGCTTGTTTTTTTTAACTTTGTCACTTTGACGCACTTCGCTAGGTTGAATCTCCTAAACAAGCAATATGAAACAAGTTGGATATCAAAAGGAATGAATATTTGTTAATAAGCGTTCTAACTAAAGCGGAAATCAAGCTGATTATCAAGGAAGTTTCATGATAAGTATTGTAATGAAAGTCTTCATGAAAAAGTCACGATATTATTCCTGCTTTCTTGGCTGAAATTTCAAGTTTTTAATTCAATTTTCACCGGCATGATTTTATGATTAACTAGATTCATGTTTCATTTCTTGAATCAGTTGTGATGTGGAACCATCTACATCTTTCAAAGTTGAATGAAGTCATTGTATTTCTTTATGAGATTTTGCTGTGCCAGTGGCAGGTTGCCTGTGATATGAGCACGCTTAAGAAAATACTCTAGAGGTTCAGCACGAAAGTAATAGGAACCCATTGAATTGCTAATCTAACAAACATTAAATCTCCAAGGCTGTCATGGCAAAGAGAATCTGTGAAATACCATCATTCCTTCTGCATTTCAATCATGATCACTCAACTCAATTCCGTTGTAATTTCTGCAAAACTGCAGAACTTAGCATATCTCACATTTGGTGACAATACCACCAGCATCTCCCTTGAGTTCATTTAATAAAATTGAAAGTGTATGCACATTTGGGATTTAATAAATGCTGAGTTACCACTCTACCTAATATACCTACTCTATGCCTATAATCTGTATTTTCTCATCTGTCCATTCCTCTTCTTTTATTTATCATAATTCCTTACTTATAAGACACCATTGCCCTGTATTTATTTAATTATTACACCAATAAGTGCAATGAGCACCAAGGCACCAAGGCAACATTTGATGCGTCAACGATCATCCTCCAGTGAAGAATTAGCCAAAATCAGCTTTCTCTTCATTTACATTTACAATGATAAAAGTTGTCACCAGATTGAATGCGTCACATGTCACATGTCAACCGATGCCATGAAAACACTACGTCACAATCTAAGTTATAGAGCAAATGACCCGCTCTGTTCGTTCGCAAGGCAATCAGCTATCATTGTTGCCTAACAGAATAGATTCGAGAATAAACGGAAAATTGTCATAACCTAAGATAGAAAAAAGTCTTGTCTCGGTGCGTGATCGTGCATCGAACCTCGGTTTGAGTTGGGTAGCCTCTAAAGTGCTCACTAATGCGAGTGTTGACGTGTCTAGTGGTGGCACCGATGTACCGCATCGAACAGCGGTCTCAGGCATAATTGTAGACAATCTCAGATTTCAAACCACTCGCAATTTTATCTTTATTTTGAAAAAAGTTTCTGAGCTTTGAGGCTTTATAACCGGGTTTCATTGCAGCTTCAGATAGACTTAGGTTAATTATATTGATCCTGCTATTCAATTCTTTCGAGCTTTCTTGAATGAACGGAAGTGACCATATTATTTTCCGAGTTTGATTTAATTTTGACCCTTGTCTGCACGCATGTATTCTGCTCAATTTCCTATTTGATTTTGAATAATTTATCATCGAACAGGAAAACCGTTGTTTTTGAAAATCTCAATAATTTTGACAGGAGCCTGATGAAGATCCCAATTTGAACAAATCTTGAACGCACGACAAAGCAAGGATCTAATTGCTGCCATTTTATATTTTTCGCGAGCATACGCAAAATATGCAGTACCGTATATACTCCAGTGCTAGTAGATTTCATATGGAAATCGATTTGAACTTCTTTAGAATGTCAAGAGTGACCTCAGTATCCAGAAAGGTAATGCAGCTATTATTGCTCCTCCAAAGTAAATTGGATGTAAAATGGAATCCAACCTATTCAAAAAAATTCAAAAAAGGCGTTGACTTCCCTTCTGTCTCTGACTATGACGAAGCAATTGTCCACACACCGACGATGAAAGGAAGTCAATTTCCCTTCACGCTGATGAAATTTACTTTCTTTGAATTCCTTCAAAATGCTCCGATCGCCACGAGTCCTTCAGATGTGAAGAATTCAGATCATTATGCATAAGTTTTATGCACAAGGCCATCCAATCAGTATTGTAAAAGATAACAGGCCTACGAAATACTCTCACAAGCTTCTTAGGAATGCTTGACTTCGTTTATGTCTCATTGATGCGTAAGTACGGCTGCTAGCAATCACTGAAACTTCACGCAGCATGCTTGTGGATTAACGAACTAGCTGCTTATTGTTCAATAGTAATGGCATTATGTCAGCAGATTGTGCAATATCATCAACATTGTATGAAGCAAATTTTCTTTTCTATACAGTAGTCCAGGTGATTTAATTGATAGACCAGACGCTCAGGATTGTAATTTATAGCAGACGGGTCTATGGAATTTAACTTTGCTGAAAAGGTTGCCGATTGTTATGTATTCTAAATGCTGTTTGGCAAACCACGTGTGTGTGAGGAACTGCCCGGAACGCTGACGGAATTAGTTGGTAACCTGATTTAAACCAGACATCTCAAAATGCCCTACATAAAGCATGTTCAACGAATGACTTTATCATGAATGCTCGAGAATGACAGCCTTTCTTAAGTGTGTCTTAATCATTTGCTGATCGGGATTACTCTGCATCCGAGGGATCGCAGCTACTGTAGGTCCATGTCGCTGTACATTGCTTCATGTATTCACAATAAAGTCACCCTTCAATGAACATGGTTGCTATCGAATGCAACAACCGAGTTATTTAATAATATGTCTGTGTGGGCCAGCCCACCAAGAAAATTTCAGCAGACATTCGTTTTCTTACTCAAGCTCTTCTTTATTCAAAACCTCTGGGCACCACCCGCCCATGATGATTGCCATTGACAGCGTCGGAGAAGAATAACCACTCAAATTTATGGCAGTGAGAAAAAGCTGTACAAAGCACAACACGTACGAGTATAATGAACGGAAAGAACGAGTCAATGTCATGGAAGGCTTTTCACTTGCCCATGTGATGCAATTATGCCGATTTATAGAGCCATCTTCTGAAAATATTGCTTAATCACTCCAACTTATGTTGGGTACTAAATATGCATTGCTCATTCACCGAAGCTTATTCGTTTATCTTCAGTGATTGCCTGATGCAAAGAGAAGTGATAAAAAAATGTATAAATTAAGTCTTTCAATATTCTGTGAACATTGATCTCGGATGTCTAGTCATAGAAGCAAGTGTTGTAGCTGGACAAGTTCTATGAGCTCGAGGATTGAGTGATATCGTACTTGTACCCCCTTTAATAAAAGGCACTCGATTTTCCTCTTCAAGCTTTCTACTTCTTCCTAGGGCATCAAGAAGACTCCAAGTAGATTCAAATCTTGAAATTATATATTGGCGCGGCAAATGCATCTCTTATCTTATATGCACACAAAGTTTGAGAGGCACATCTTCAATTTGCATACTAACAGTTGGACAATTTCTAATTGAGTTGATAGGTCATTCCTGATTCTTGACTAAGTGATGCCTCAACCATCAATGAAGTTTTCGACAACAGCTAAAATTTATCTTTGTAATGAATAATCAGAGCCTTTTTGTCAAATTATCAAATTGTATCTCGTGTGCTATTTAACTGCTGACCAGTCAAAGAAGCCGCATTATTTGTGGCACGCATGACGCAACATTGCGTTCATCAGATAGGCGGCATTACTGTTCGAAGATGAACGATTTTGAATAATTTCTTTAAATACTAAAACCTCATGATAATTCTTTCCGCTTTTCTGTATGTAATTCATTTTTGAACACAAAGTCTCGTTCTCACACCAAAATCAAAAACTGCGCAAATTTTGGTGCACCCTGTATTCTGTCCACAGGTGCTTCCCTTCTCTCAAGTGAATATACAGCAAATATCTCTACTACCGGTTGTCCAAGTGGATTGATGCCAACTTACACTATATACATACCAATGTGCCTACTTGCTAATCATGAAATCACTTTGAGTATTGTATTGACAAATCTGTTTAGCTGATAGAATTCAGTTAAATAACTTTGATCAATAAGACAGTTGAAACATTGGTCAGTTGGTTACCGACATTTTGGTGACCTGATTATTGCGAATTAATTCCAAGATTCGTTCAGTTCGTCCAGGTATTCCTGCGGTATCTACTACTTAGGACGCAAAAATGTACCAACGCAAAAGACGCTTCTTAAACGCAGAAGACCAAACAGCCTGGGACAGAATGTGACTTATGACTCATGCTTCGAATATTTGATGACCATCTGCAGTCGATTGTCGCATAATGTCTCTCGCACATGTTTGTGACGAGCGCATTTTTTGGATATAGTGCTGAACAGTTCCACATTTTTAATTTAGCGTCGCTTTATTTCCCAATGCGATTGCTGCCAAATTTTAGTGGTGAGCGCTTAATCTGAACACCATGAAAATGATATTCCAAAAAGTCGATTTGAATTTCATGCTGAAAATAGCTTTGTTGACTTCCTCAATATATCTATTTTTCGAAGGATTTGATAAATTTGCATTCATTCCTACAGTCAGAGCACATTCTTATTACTAAAACACAACAGACAAAAATTGAAAATAAATGATATAAAATTGATTTTCAAAAGTTTTCCATTAATTTGAAACATTTCGAATTGCAAAATGGTTGCTTGCGAATGATGCAAAGAAGAGCACAACGATGTCATTTGTTGATTCATGGGTATTTTTCCCAAACTGCAAACTGCATGCATTAAAAGACACGAAGAAGCGACGATTGATTTTCATCTTCATGAATTTTCATGCTGAAATCTCAAAAAATTGCAACATACGAGTACATATAGATTTGTGCAGAATTACTCTCATCGAATTTTGCCTTTGAAATGATAGTGCTGCACTTGATAGGACACAAGGTAGGAGCTTGAGCTTCCTTACCGGCAATAATTCACTTGAAACGGTTCGAATTTCGAGATACTTGAAAAATTGGCCCAAAGTTCTGAGTGATATAGTAAAGAAGTCAAGGGCTTTATAAAAATATATCTACATAAATAGCCAACGTGCTATGTTAGCCGAGCCAGCTGGCTAGAGATGAATGCATTACAGGATATCAATGCCATTTCAGCAAAGCTGAGTCATTGATTATGACTTGGCGACTGGTGCGCCGGTCGGTTCACAGTACTTCCAAGATATCCGACATTATTAAGCACGCACTCTATCCAGGGATTGAAATCAAATTTTCAAAAGTGAAGCAACAAAAGAGGACATTAACATGACCTGATTTGTTCATGATAGTATGTTAGTGTTTCTGAGTGACTGAAGCGTAAAGGCGTAGTGACAGTAGCCGTATGCTCTAATTTTTGATTAGTGTAAGCTTCGATCATACAACGGTCGAATGTTATTGTAATGATGAATTATGTTTCGACAAAATTACGGTCGAGACTGGGTAATGACACAATTCAGTGTCTTACCTCACTTCGCCAGTATTTTTTACGAGTTGACTAGTTTCACGTACATGTTTGTTTAGTTCAAGTTATGAGACATATACATTTTACAAGCAGGTAACGTCTTTTGAAATATTCCTTGAAAATTTATGATCTGAAAATTTCATATAAATCTCGATCGAGATCCCGGGATCGCGAGATTGTGAATATCCAGTCTCGAAAATCCCGGGATTGGGAAAACGACTCGAGATTGTAGACCCTATTTCTGAATTTGCAACATTTGCTTTAATCTACAGTTTTGTTAAATAATCTCAGTATCCATGCACATGTGCGCATAATAATGATTTTTTTGTTTAAAATATCTTAGTGCAAATATATTACCATTATTGAATGGCTGTTGCGATGCACTGTGGGTATAACGAGACGAGACAAGATTAGGAACGAGGAAGTCAGAAGTGACTACACAGGCTGCAGAACAAGCTGAGGGAAAGCCGTCCGCGATGTTTCGGACATGACCGACGGAATGAAGATGGATATGTGGGGTAGAGGAGTAGAAAGTTTAGAAATAGGAAAGCAGAAGAGGGGACGACCTAGAAGACGAGTGGTAGACTGCTACCAGGAAGATATGAAATAGATTGAACTGAATAAGGATGCAATGGACGGAACCAGATGGAGATGTAGATTCCGCCGACACTTAAAGACAAGGAGATGCCCGTAGAAAAAGAAGATTAGCCGTAATTCGATGACAGCAATTAAAAGTCATTGCCTCGTCGAAAAAGACGATCGTGGAATCTGGCGAAAGACGAAATCTACGAATGATGGGTTATACCGTATTTAGATTTCTCCGAAGAATATTTCCCAATGTATTTATGCAATATCTTTGAATATAAAAGCAAAAAAGTGCTATTGATCAATATTGAATTTTTACACCAAATGTCACTTTATCATCGCCAACAACATCGTAACAACAAAGACAACAACTGTATCATCCCGTGAGCGCTCTATGTAGTACCTTATACATCATCACGTTATCTGTATTCGTTAATCTGTGTTAGTTAGTGGTCAAGATCTAAATCAGTGTTTCTCAACCTTAACTTAAATCGGACTAAGCGCGATACTTTAAGCATTCAATTTAAAACCTGTTCCATTCAATTTAAAACATTCAGTTAAGAACGAGCTCTATTCTACTACAAAAACAAAATGACATAGAAGCAATCAATGATATCATAATATTTTATGATATACTTATGTACAACATGGAATCTGATGAATAAAATAATACGGATAATAATACCTCCTAATAAGAGGATCATAAAAAACAATAAACAATGAAACATTTTATTTTAAAAGTGTTCATCAGTTCACCAATGTAACACCGCATTGTAAGTCTTGTCGGACCGGAGCGTTGACAGCCACATTCGATAACTACACCACATTATCGGATAAAATGAGTCATTCTTAGAAATCGAACAATAGCAAAAGCAAGAATATTCTAATCGGTTTAGCGCTCCATCATCCCATGCACACACTTTTTGAGTGCGCGATCCGCACGTTTTCATGCTAAGATACCCACTCGCTCCGTGTGTTTGGTATGAATAGCAGCAGATAATATCAAGTGCTGAGTTAATTAGAATATTTCATTTGGTAAAGTTTCTCGAAGTATACGAAGACGAAATCATGACTTCCCATGCAATGTCAACGTCAATAAGCTCCGGTACATCTGACACAGACACTGCCATGAGTGAAATGACGGAAAATCGTGATGTCAAACCAGATATTCTAAGAAGCAGTAAGAAGACTGATGGTATCGCTAAACAACGACAACTCGATTAGCAATATGGTATTTAGTTACATTGGTGACTGTCATATTGTTTTTGTAGTAGAATAGAGTTCGTTCTTAAATGTTTTAAATTGAATGGGACAGACTTTAAACTGAAAAGAACATTTTGAAGTTGAATGGAACTGGTTTTAAATAGAACGCAACAACTTTTAATTAGAATGGAAAAAAGTGTAGTATGAAGATCGCGACCAAGTTGCCAATCACACGCTAGCGTCGGTCTACAACGACAAGACATCGGCGATCCGATTACTCCAGGAAAAAGGAGGTGAGGACTTATTTGAAAGGGTTTTGCATGATATTTTCCTTTGCAATCCTTTGGAATAAAGTTAGAATTTGATTTTGTAGAAAATTCACAGATTTTTATATATTGCCGGGGGGAAGCTATACTGTCTCTATATATATATTGTATTTATATATTGTCTTCTCATAAAGAGCCCCAATTGCAACAATGCATTCTTTAGGCAACCGTGAAAAATCGATAAACACAGTGCGTCACCCAAGTGGTAGATAGTTGACGCTGACCGAATCGTAATTTGCAGCAAATACAGATTGTTTCATAAAAAATGGATCACCCTTAAACATCGCCTTAACTTCAACTTTGTCTAACTCCGCCAAACTTGAACGAATTTCTCTGAAATTTGGAAGATATGTCAGTTGTGCTTACTAATATCACTGTTGGAAATTTCAAGCATGAATATGGAGTTGTTTTCCTGTTATAGATAAAAAAGTAGTAGATCATTTGATCTTCATTTAGCAATGTTACACAAAATCATACCTCACTCTTATAAAATTACATTTGTTTCCTTTGTTATGTAATATGTTGTTCTACAAGCCAAAAGCTATCAAGCAAAACAAAAATAAAGAAAATCGGTCAATCAGAGCCAGTATAGCACCATTATTCATCAACGATAATGTAGCTGCTACATGTGATTAACTGGACTTCATGTTCCATAGCTTCCTGACTTCGTTGCGGTGGTGTTGGCAGCACTCCTGATTGCTTTCAGCCAGAAATCTATCTCTTACCGGTTGAAAACAATACAAAGCACAAATGAACAATAACGAGATCGCATTCACAAAAGGCAAAGTGTCAGCCTTGCTAGAACTAGTGTTTTCGGTGATGGTCGATTGAGATTATGGATAAAATCTGATCAGGAAATTCCTAGACATTTACATCGTCCCCGGGTACAAGGTGGTGCGACTCTATGATTTGGGCTGGCATTTGGACCAATGGCCGCTCTGAACTTCACATACAGCAAGGAACCATGAATTCTGAACGCTATGTGAATGTTTTACGAATGAACATTGGCCAAATGACAGATCAACTTGGTGATCCATCGACTTGGTTATTTATGGATGATAATGCTACGTGTCACAGGAGTAGTAGAGTCAACTTATGCAAGTCTCAATTAGGGCTTAGGACATTATCTTGGCCAGCTCGTTCTCCTGATCTGAATCCCATAGAAAATGTATGGAGTATTCTAAAACGTAACGTTCGTCGTTCACTGCTACCTACAGATGGCGTATCACAACTTACGTCACTGTTAAAAAGAGAGTGGAGAAAGTTAGATCAGTCAAAAATCAACGATATCATCGAATCAATGCCTAGACGAATTGGTAATGTCATTGACAATAAGGGTAGGGCCACAAAATATTAGCTTCTTAAGAACCGTTACTGTATCATAGCTTATCAGATTATATAAGGACATTTAAATATATTAGAGACATGAAATAACATGAAAAATGCTTTCTGTATCATACTTATGTTTTATTTAGTCAAATTTTAGGATGATCCACTTTTTATGAAACGGACTGTAACTTTATCACTACCACATAGCTGTGTCAGCGTAGCCTCATATGAAGGCACATGATCTGTAGATGCTATTAATGAGATAGCATTCTCTCATCAATAAATCAAATCAAAGACAAAAGAGAACGTCTTTGGACCAAATCCGTCATTGATTAAGGGTTTTATACCAAAAGCGATCTTTATTTCACATTAACTTCGCGGACTAAACTGACCTGGTAGTCCGCGGACAGGGAGTTGAGAAACACAGCTCTAAAGAAATGTTGCGATATTGCGACCCATCACTAAAGCCGCATTGCGCGCTCACACTATCACGATAACGATTAATTGACTTGAAACAGCTGTGAATGTGTAACATGTCTGTTGTTCATATTAGCCCGATTTTCTCAACAATAAATCATTGAGCTTAGAAAACGAAGCATTGTCACGATCATATCGCCATCGGTCTAATGCACCTTAGGCTCTCATGAGGTCAGTCATGAATGTTCTTATGGTTGAAAATAAATTGGCATACACTTATTCAAATAGCATCCTTTCATCATTTCAGTTTTATACATTTCGCTCTTTCCTTCTTTCTAATTCTCTTATATTTCTGGAAGTGACGGTGCATTTTGTTGACAACAATGAAGTAATTAAATATTAGCAGCAGGACAACGGCTAATGCGGGAGTGCTCGAGTAACGCAGACAATGCAAGCAGTGAGGCTTGACAACGCCCTACCTTCTCTGAATGTCCAGCGGCTTTGCCGACAGTTTACTGGGCACCATCTGAAAGACATTTCACGTCACACCTTTCTTATATCTTCGATCATTCATGCATCACGTAACCACTGCCACGAAATATTGTTGTACAGTTTAACTGACCATTCTCTGCAGCGGCAGCATGAAGACTGAACTGACTCTTCTCTGCTTATTGGCAGTCTTCGTTATTATCGACGCTTCTTGCCCTTATGCAAAAACAGCAAAGAGTGCAGATTCACACAAGCCTCGAGGACATAATCGACCATTCGGATACCATGCCAAGCACTGGAAACGCATCGAAACTGTTTATGAGCATCCTGATCCAATCACCTTCTATAATAACTATGTGAGAACCTCAAAACCCTTGTTTATCAAAGGAGGAATCTCTTCCTGGCCAGCCATAAAGAAGTGGACAAACATCACCTACGTCAATGAATTTGGTGGAAAAGAGCGAAGTCATGTGAATTGGAAGAAGATCTACAGTTACGACCGTCACCACGCAATCCGCATTGACATGACCATGAAGGAATTTACCGACAAATTTGACACACATGACTTGTACATGGACGCAACCATCCCTGTCGGTCTGCACGAAGATGTTCATTGGCCTCATTCCTTGGGTTGCCAATTTTTCCTCAAACGGTTGAAGCAGCTGGCAATTATGATGAACAACGGGAAGAGTCGTTCCGATGTGCACATTGATGTAACGGACACCTACTTCATGCAAGCAACTGGAAAACGGCTCTGGCTTCTATCTCCACCTTCGAATGTCACAAATATCTACTCTGGTCATCCCAATTTAGTTGATCATTCTGGTATTTCTATATTGAATCAGACTCATATGGATCTTGAAAAACATGCTGAAGCTTCAAAACTAGAAATCTATGCTGCTTATCTAGAGCCCGGGGATATTGTATATGTGCCAGAAGCCTGGTATCATCAAGTTGTAACTTACGACACTCCAAATATTGCTATTGTTGCTTTTATGAATGTACTATTTTGCGAATACGAAACCGATGGCAAAAACGACATCAATCACGTTACTGAATGTGTAAATAGAGTCCTGCAAAACAAACCAAGAAAATTAGATTGCAATCCATTTCCTAGAGAAAATATAACGATCACCCAGTTGCTAAAGCGCTACAAGCCAAGAACTAGTGGTGCTTTCCAAGGCTATTTTGGTACCTCTCCAACAATCAACAGATATAGGAAATATGGAAAACGTTTACCAGATGGCACCATTTTGCCTGCGATTGGCATGGCGGTGGATGGTATGTCTGCTGAGGCCCTGAAAAAAGGCCGTGTTCTAGTACAAGGACTTATCGAAGGGTACATGCTCTACACCACTGCACCAGGTGATGGCTCTGAAGAAGCGATGGGCGCAGTATTGAAGAAATTTAAATCTCCACGGAAAGCAAGATTACAACATTTGTCATATCTGTCATTGAAAAGGGCTCAAGAAGTTGGAGTTGCAGCATCAGTTGAGTCTACACTGAAAGTTTTGAATTTGAAGCGTCTCAATTACGTTCTTTTAGCGGCTCCTTACTGTGTCCCAGACTACAAAGTCGGTACTTGCACTCGAAATGATTATCAGCAGTCCTGGACAAATGCTTGGAAGGATCTAGAGAAACTGGTGAAAGCAGGCAAAATTCAGTATATTGGAGTCAGTGATTTCAGCTTAGAAGAACTGATACAGCTGCAGAAGATTGCCAAGAAACCAATAACAATTGCTAGAGCAAGATTTGACATATATTTCAGGAATATTCCATTTAGGCATTATTGCAGAGAGCAAGGAATACATTTTATGGGTCGAAGTGTTCTTGGAAAGCGCTGGGCTACAGAACAGCCAGAATACCCACTCAACAGAGACATCATAAAAGAATATAAGATCCAAAAAGCTGCCTACCAATACAAAATAAGCGTTCATGCTGCTGTTTATGACTGGGCGGTGAAAAAGCGTGCGATTGTCACTCCTTCCGTCAACGATCCCTTATACGTTCGAGTCAACATTAAATCAATTGACTCTGAATCAAACGAAACTCCGATGAATATAGAAGAAATCGATCAGATGGACCGCTCAGACAAGGATGGTTTGTGGACTCCATACGCTTCGAATTCACGAGAGAGAGTTGGAGATAACGAGCAAGAATCGCAACAAGGCGGAGGAGAGGGCGGAGGAGAGGAAGGAGATGAAGAAGAAGGCGTAGAAGAAGCTATGGAGCCTGCACAAACCGCTAGTGATTCTGGAGAGACGAACCCAGAGAAGAAGCAAGAGCCGGACAGAAAACGTGTAATGGATGGAGTTGGTGACAAATACAAAGGTAATTACAGCGACAAAACGTACACCGATGAAATCGACTTTGAGAACTTTCCGGCATATATGCTTGGTGGCGAAAAAGATGGTGGCGACTAAAAGTGTATTTTCCGTCTTTCTAATTCTCTAAGAACTTTAATTTTCATGTAACTCTAACAAACTCAGCTGTAGCACATCAGGATTGTTGGATTTTCATAAATGTGATTGCTGCGAGCAAACAAAATTCCACCGTGTCATCAGCCGATGTGATTTTCTGAAATTAAGCTCACCAGGGTTTTGGGGCTCCTATGACATGCTGCGCCTGTTATCTGGGTGGCAAAATGTTGCTTTCTTCAGAAAATCAATTTTAGTATCCAAAGGCATCTAGGATAATCGTTGGATTCGTAGCTTATGTAAAAATTGTCTGGTCTTAGTTATGCCTAAAGAACCATTTCTATAATGATGTCTTATCATACAAGAAATTTTATAATTAACTTTTTGTCTCAAGACAAAGTTGATTAATTGATGCTCTACTATTACCAGCATCAATTTGCCTACTTAAATAGTTCTAACTTTCAAATAAAAAGCACTTTTAAAAAATAGTACTTCAATGAATATCGCCAATGATGTGGAGCGGAGTGGATTGAATTTGATGCGGAGCGGGACTTAAAAAGAACTAGCCAGAGTGGAGCGGAACCTTAAAAAGAATTAGCCACAGCGGAGTGGGACCGTAGAAAGAATTAGCCACAGCAGATCGGGGTGAGTTTCAAATGGAGCGGAGTTGACATTGCTCATAAAATTGAAGTTATTCATAAAAAGAACAAATGGAAAATAAAAAAATACCAAATGGTCAGGATTATTGGCTAAGTAAAACCACACAGAAAAACGATCTTAAATTGGCAACAGATAAGTAGTACATCCAGCTAACCTCGAGCATTGGCATAGCATTGAGCTAAACAAAACACAACATTGACTATGGATGAGAAAGCAATTCACTATTCTTGTAGTAAATGAAGTACATGAATCATAACATGAATATTATCGGCACAGAATTAGATTCATCTGCGCGCGCTTCGGTTTCCTAGAAAGGAAGGGTTATATGTAGCCTTGATATCGAAAGCGTGCTGCGATGTGTGATCACTTTGCACACACCAAAACACACATCGTCTAGCCAACATTCGATTCAGTGTATGCACTATGCAGTGAGAAATGCCGAGGAGAGGATGTGAAAACATCAAGTGAACTAATTTTCGTACGCCTGATGCTTTTTTTAATAATGATCGGAAGGGCCAACATTATGGAGAAAACTTGTGCGCAATGATCTGAATTCTTCGAATCTGAAAGAATTTTGGCAATCGAAGCACTTTTTTGGAACTCACAATAATCCGCAAGCGACGCACGACTTTTTTTCCTATCTCTGTAAGGTATTAGGAATTCCTTTTTGCCCACTTAATACGTTCCTCGATGTGCCGTCGATTTCGTATTTATCACACTTCTAGCAAACCGAAGCAGATAAATAAAATATTTAATTCTGTGATTGTCGGCAATTGCCTCACATAAGCAACACGGCATAATGAGGCTTCATCTTAAAGGTGCGGTTATGCAGTTGTGTAGAATCGAATTTTAACCTCTCTGGAGCTACATTTCAACTGTGCATAGCTATGAAGAACAGGAATTATCAAAAATTAATTTTATTTCAATGAATTGATTTCTCAAAACCTCCAATTACAATTAATTGATTGGTCACTAGATAAATTTTAGTCAATTGATTGGTCAGTAGTTCAGATTCAATTGATTGATTGATTGCTCCGAAATTTCAACTGCAATTAATTTTTGCTCACAATTTAATTGAACTTTGTTAATCCCTGGTCCGTACCTGTGAGTAGCCCTTTACTGTCTGCAAGTACTACATGTATGCATGCCTGTATACATAGTGATGTCATCACTCATAGTTTGCTTTCACTATAGTCCCTATCTGCGTTTAGCGTCCTATTCTCCACCTCGGTTGGGTTGGACGATTTTTCTTCGTGGAATACCTCCAGGTGTGCAATGATTATTATTGGTGCTTCACAGTATCATGGTGAAGACGTAAACAATCATGACTCATTGTATGCATGTATCAGGGATTCACAACATAATTATGTTAATACGGTCGAAACTCTACATAGTGAATTTCAAGGGACCAGATAAAAAATTCACTATGAGGAGGTTTTCTAAAATTTGATGTAATTCCTGCCTTTAAAGCAGGGATGCGGAGTCCTATCATTTTGATAGGACTCCGACTCCGGGGATTGATAGGACTCTGACACCGGCTTTTGATAGGACTCCGACTCCGGGTGGCAAGTATATAAGCCTAGTTTTTTGAAAAATGAACTGGTAGCCTACATCATATATCATTATAGGCTTACCTGAACTTATATTTAGTGATCATTGCTCCATCAATTATCAATCATTTTCGATGATAGTTGATCAGATGTCGCTTTCAGTTGGATGCATGCAACTCGGCTCCTCCCATCTTCTTGATGTGTGCTTCACACGGTTTTCTCCAGTCTCTACCAGGCAGGAAAATCTTCATCCTTCTCCAAAAAATATGAGTACACTCTCGATTTTAATATGCGCTTCAGAGGAGCCATCACACACTATTAACATAAGGGTAAGAGGTAATGTTCTCAAACAAACTAGTATTTCATTTTTGTCTCTGATGTTACCTTTGGTGCATAGGTGTGATCGAGGCTAGGAAGGCACCAAGTGAAAAGACAATCCTTTTTTCACTATCACGGTTCATTCTCACAGCTATTACAAGCTTCGCATGCACTGTTGTCTCTGTACTTTTGTTTGACGGAGAAAGTTGATATCAAGACAGTAACAGCTATGTGCACAAGAGTAAATAATTTGTTTGTATTATATTTCGGGTCTAGTTATAGGCCGGAGTCCGGAGTCCTACCATTCGATAGGACTCCGAGTCCAGCAAAAATGATAGGACTCCGGGACTCCGACTCCGCATCCCTGCTTTAAAGTAAGCATATAAAGTAATCATGCAAAATAATTGAAACTAATGCACGTATTTAGAAAACAAATCTTATATGAGTGCCCCTAATTGCCAGTAGTAATGTAGTGTATCACAATGTTATTGAATGACAATACAAACTCAAGATCCAAAATATAGCTACTATTAAATAATTAATCAGTACTGTATACAGTATTCTGCTACATACATCATTAATTATGAACGATGGAAAACCTTCAATACGAGTCTGTACAGTACGTGATCGCTGGTGAACAGACGCAATCATGTTTTCCACTCGATCAAAAGCTTGTTGATCAAGCTGGTCACTTTTCCTTTAACGGCATTCCCTGATCTGACTCAAAAGTCGGTACGCTTGAAACTATTAGCCACATTAACTGTTGATTTGTGTCTAAATTTAGATTGTAGACTCATACACTTCAATAACCTACGAAATTTTTGAGCAATAAGTATCATCGAGCTACTCGTCTCAATAAAGATAGCACACGTATATGAGATGCGTATTAATTACAAAATATAATTAAAGATCGATACATACTTGATATAAAATATTCATTATGTAGAGGTTGAGTCAGCGAAGGGACTAAATAACACATTCACTATGAAGAGGTTCACTTTGTAGAGATATGTAATAAGCGCAAAGTAAACCATTTTTGATGGGATCAAAAATTTAATTCACTATGAGGAGAGATTCACTTTGTAGAGGTTCACTATACAGAGGTTCGACTGTAGTATTGTTTTTTAGTTGATTGATTGTTCACCACTTCCAGATTCAATCATTGGCTTGTTTTGACTTCAGTTCAATACAGGTTAGGAGTTAGGGTTTTAGGTTTAGGGTTTGGGTATGCAGGTTAGGGTTTTCTTCATTTCAATACAGGTGAGGGGTCGAAGCACAACTAGACGAGTACTTGCTGATGACTGACGGACAGCAGTATTATGCTTTATATCCCGTAATCGGTTGCTGAAGTAGTGGTGAAAGTATTGTATTTCAATTCATACAATTGTGGATGAAAACAAATGAAGAAATGCTGGATTCCATGAAGCATTATAGGCGCATTAAGGAACTGGCGATAACAATTTCAAGTGAAGTTCCATGTGTAATCTTAGGTATAGTGTGTGTAGTTCGATTTTTTTCGGTGTAGAGCGTCATTGTAGTTCTATTGTGTACCTCCATTATCCACTTTCTATTTGTCCACTTTTACCATTTGTCCATTTTCCATTATCCACCATGTGTAGTCTCAGTTATAGTGTAGCATTACTTTTAATCGGTGTAGTAGTATCATTGTAGCTCTACGATTTACCTCCACTTTTCCAATTTTATCCATTGGTTTCCTGTTGCTTTATAATATCCATTTTTAATTTCCTTAACATATGGTGACCATTTTCCTTTTCTATTTCCACTACCAGCATCTGTAGTCGATGCAGCACATTAGACGTCTACTTTGAACGTGTATGCTGCAGTGTTTGGAATCTATGTTAGTATTATATTAACAGTAAGAATGTGCAGTGTTACAAGTCTATAAAGATTTCCATTTTTACCAGATATTGGGCCACGGCTGATCAATTTTAATTCGTTGCCACAGAAAGCTCCATTGAGCTCTTTTAAGAACTGATTAATCCAATGATTGCAGCAGTATTGCATTTGTACACTTGCGGACTGGAGAACGCCATCAGTCCTCATCAGGACTAGTTCAATTAATAATCTAAATTAGTAAGCATCATATTCTATTATAAATGCCTGCTTGGATGATTTTCTTCATCGTATGAGAATTTCTATTGTTTTCAATTTCCATTAATTGATAGATACCATTTTTAATTTCAATTAATTGTGCTCTGAAATCTCAATTACAATTAATTAATTGAAAAGAACAATTAAATTTCAATCCATTTTTGATAATCCCTGTTCAAATACTTTGTGATCTCTGAAAATGATTATTGTTTGTTTTGTGTAGCACTGAAATACGTAGCAGTTTGAACGAGGGACTTGGACATAAATGATGAGGATGATCCGCTTTTTTCCGAATGTCCAACGTGCATATTTCCGACCATGCATCTTCATCCTCAACCATGTTTTGCATATACTTGCTGGCAATTGTGGAGGTACAGTTCAAATGTCAATGTTTGGCCTAAGAGCCATTTCTTCCGCAATAAGATAAAGTAAAACACAAATAGTTGAAGATGCAGTTGTTAGATCTGCAAGCATCCTTGACTGCTATTGGCAAACTGTCTTAGGAGCGCAAGTGAAGTATCTTCACTAATTCTTTAACTTGGCTTCAGCAAATTAACTTTTAACCAACTCGACAACTTGTAGCATTAAATAGGGTTCCGTTACTTCTCGGCCACTCGATAGTAGTGGAACCGTTATCGGTGTAGTGTGCCCAATTACCATGGTTCAAATCCTGCTGTATCCAATTTTTGGTCTTTACCAAACTGAAGTTGCAGTCCTTCAATTTTTGGCATCTTGTAATTTGGAATGCATAAAACATCTGCAAAAGTACCATCTTCTCCTCCCAAACGTCACAATGAAATAGCTTCCTTCAAAAATGCTGTGAGCTCATTGTCTGTGAGAGTAAACGTACTTAAAGCTGAGAGAACTTTTACACGCTTCTTAGCTTCAAGAAATACTGGATGCTTGTTCTAAAAATCCCTATACGCAGACTGCGATTCTATTATGGCGGAAATTGAGCAGAGACAGTTACGACAGTGTAATGTTGTGATCACTAGGTCAAAAAAGAGGACGAGGACGAGTTCGACCACGGGTCATCATCTGATTCCGATAAATGTTACCTAATATTTTTATCTATTGGCTGCTCTGATATATCATGTTTATAATCAGTATCCCGCGACTTGGTAACAAGAAGTCGAATTCGCGTAAGCCTCGGCCATAAAGAATTGTTCTGAATAATGTCCATGAAAAGTTTATCGTCTTGCAAAACTGAAGCAAAACTGATAGACCGCTGTTCCATCAAGTATTTCTTCAAGGCTGATCTAACTTTCCAGCAGAGAACAGCAGAGTATCAACTGCGTACTGAACTGAGGGAAAAACTTTCTGCAGGGATTGATGCAGTTATTTATAGTAGCGTTGTTGTTTAGCGCAATTAAGTCCAGTTTTTTCGAGAACGTTTTTAGGGTCCTCTTCTCCTGTAGTCACGCAGGCGAATGCTTAAATGACCGGAATGGCTGTGAAAGGCAACTTCTATGATGGTAATTGCAATCCCCTCCATAGTCGTTTTGCATGAATATACGAGTAAAGTGCCTATGTATCTAGTATAGTAATAAAGTATATAATAAGTATATAAGTATCTATGCAATGTCAGATCGCTGAATAATAAGTTTGCAAATTTAGAGGCATTGTCATGCTCTCAGTCATATATGTAATGCTTATTGAAACGTGGCTTAAGAATACGACTCCTGAATCCTTGATCTTGAGAAGATCATATTGAACTCCGTAAGAGATAACTTTGAATTCAATTACGGCTGCGAGCAGCACGGCTTCCGTAGATGGGCTTCCACGACAACCGCCTTAGTATCTGTGCACAATGCTCTAACAAGTCAAATAGATATGACTGACACAATTGGTTCAGCTTTAATCAGCTTCGATCTCAGTCGTGCGTTTGACCATGTTCACCACATTCATCTTCTTCGCAAATTATCTATGCTCAACTTTCCAAATGGGTTCTTAAAATGGATGAAACACTATTTGCAGGGACGAACCTGCCAAGTTAAGGTTGGGAAGAGTTTGTCAACTCCCTTTGAAGTGAATATCGGTGTACCTCAGGGCTCCATTTTAGCGCCATTTCTTTTTGGAATTTACATCGCAGACTTGAAGAGTTTCCATCAAGATACGGTTGCAGTGAAGTATGCGGATGACGTCTCTATGATCATTCCAATTAAATGCTCAAACCAACCGGCGATGAATATCAAGAGCGAAATTGAGAATATGAATATCTGGTGTCATGAAAACTCGATGGTTCTTAATGAAAGAAAGTCACAAATAATGATATGTAAGAAAAATAATTATAATGCCGACATTGAGAGTATTGTACCCACGGTGAAACATCTGAAGATTCTTGGATTGACATTCTCCTGCGATCTGAGTTGGTCCAGTCACATATCTAATGTGTGTACGACAGCCAATAGACGGATGCACATCATTCGGACGCTGAAGCCTTTGACCACTGCGGATGAACTTCATCTCATATACACTTCGACCATTAGACCTCTTCTGGAATATGGCTCTCCGTGCTTTGTTGGCCTAAATCAAAGTTTAAGCAAGAAGCTTTCCCGAGTAGAAAGAAGGGCTCACAAAATAATACAATTTGGAAATAGCTTCGTATGTGACTGCAGTCTTTCCTCCATGAAACGTCGACGAGCAAACCAAAGTCAGAAACTTTTCACCGAAGCTGCTGGCAACGAATTTCACGCTCTTCATTCATTGATCCCTAGGAAGTTCGACAGAAGTGGACATTTTTGTGTTGAATGTTGCAGGACTCACCTCCGCCAAACTTCTTTCATTCCGCATACAGCGCTTTTAATGAATAATATGTTCTCTGCAAATGATAATCTCGTGCGAAAGTGACTTTCAAAGTTTCTTCTGCTTCATTGAACCGGACTTCGTGCTTTGAAATGTCTACCAGTTATGATTGTTTACATTTCTCGTTGATGTATAAGTACATGTACCTCATAATCGTGATGCCATTTATTTGTGTATTGACTTTGATTTTCATTTTATTTTAAATATACACTTCTACTACTACTACAATCCTCATTATGTGGTAGTAATGCCTATGACTTGCGTAAATGTGAAAGATAAGATGATTATGGAGGAGTTGCTGTTCGTTTTCATAGAAAATTGTGTGCATTGAAAGTTAATTTACCGATCTCAGAATTCTTCCATGGTATCCGTTTTGACGTCATTATTTCAAAGTCACTCTCTTACTAAATCCTCGCCATTTACAATTCTTCTTAATCGTCTATTGACTCTGCAAAATACTTGAAACGCATTATTGAGTTATTAGTCCGGGAGCTACTGACGCTTTCTTCCTAAATTTGCGCACAAAATCTGAACATGGCATGGCAATGCATGGCATGCGCACATGGCATGAATCTGTAGATCTTGAAACGCTGAATACTAAAATCAAATTCTTAAGTGTCACAGCCAGTCGCCTTCGGTTATAGGTAAGGTTAAAGGATTCCCATTGGAATCCAATGGTGAAATTCAAGAAGTCTGTGGATTGTGAAACACTTGGAAATTTTCGTACATTTTCTTTTGCAGAAAGGAAACTATTTATCAGAATGCCATTTGAAGCATAATTGAGCTCAGACCATGAACTTCAACGCAAAAGTTAAAATGAGTCACATGATCAAAGATATTTAATTGTTTAAAAGGGCTAGATGAGAAATAAATGCCTAAATTTGAACCCATTTTAGTACGGTCCTTATCGTGGCAAAAAAAGCATTACGACAATGGTGCGAAATTGCTGTTATGTCGGCTGAGCGATGTGCGAGGTGACAAAAAACCTTAGAAATGGCATATGATATAAAGCATAATTCACTGATATTATACGGTAAGTTTCAAGAATATTCATTCAGCAATTTCACTGAAAAATTTTGTTGAAGATGAGAGCGGTAATGCAGCAATATGCAGCACTCAATCCAAGTGGTAGAAAAAATATTCATATAAAGACTGATGGGCTATCAATTGATAAACACTCAACTCCCTCTGTAGAAATCATGACTATTAATTAACAATTTCAGTCAGAATCCGAATATTACACTGATGAATTGGCTATTACTAAGGCTCACCCGTGTCAACAACGCTCTTCGAGTTATTCAAGCTTAAACTACAATATGGATCTATGTATTGCAAATAATTAACAGAGGGCATCATAGGGCCAACTGGAATCGATTATCGCATGTCTGTTGTCAATTTGCATTGTATAAGATACGTAGTATATATTGTTTTTTTTATCTGCTTAAGCCAATTTTATATCAAATTTTCTGATAGTTCATATTTATTTTTTCTGTTGTATCATGCAATTTCTTACCGCAAAATTACATATACTCGTTGATTGCCAAGCTTGGCAATCGCATCTGGCTTGACCGGGCATCGGTGGGCACAATAACGATGTACATGTGCAACCATAGCCAGGCCCCGTACTTATTACAAAGAAACAATCCAACTGCATGATCACAAGTAAAGACGCGTTTCATTTTTCTGTTCACAAAAGTCATTTATTCATGTATTTGGTGAATTGTAAGTGAACTTTACTCTGCTTTCATCAAAAAATGAAACAATTGGTTTTCATTTGTATATTCCAATATAACATGCGCTCTTCAGATCTTATAATCAACTGACATAAAATAATGCAATAATGTCTAATTGAAAGAATTGCATCAGCAGTACTCTTATTTACTCTTGTGCAAAACATCTGAAAAAGTAGAATGTTAGATTAGTATTTGTTGCAATTTGGAAGTTGCTTTTAGACACATATAAAAATTTCTTGATTTATTATTAAAATGCGTTATAGTTCTGTAATTACTAAAATGACGCAATTAAAAGGAATATGTGTTGCTCGCTTTCAAATATTTTAAAATTCGTGCAATATCAGCTGATTTTCACTGGCTTCGTTGCACATAAGGTAGAAACACGTCTATTTCCTATCTGGCCTTTTATAATATTAAATATCTTTGCACAAGATTCAGTATTTGATGCTTGAAGGCCTCTACAAAATGAGTAAATTTCATGTTTTGACCTAATTTTGGC
This sequence comes from Prostheceraeus crozeri, assembly GCA_907163375.1. Lineage (NCBI taxonomy): Eukaryota > Metazoa > Platyhelminthes > Polycladida > Euryleptidae > Prostheceraeus > Prostheceraeus crozeri. Next base: position 715,355 of record CAJQUW010015146.1, read on the forward strand.
GTCTTTACTCATTTTATAGCTCTCAGATATCAAATGCTGAATTATGTCACTTACTTCAGCGTTTATATCGAAGTTGATGTTCTGAACTCAATCATGCTTCAAATTTCATGGCATTCTGATGAATGGTTTATTTTCTGCAAAAGAAAATGTACGAAAATGTACGCAAGTGTTTCACAATCCATAGATATTTCTTGAATTTCACCATTGGATTCCAATGGGAATCCTTCTACTGAAAGCAACTGGCTGTGACACTCAAGAATTTGATTTTTGCATACAGCGTTTCAAGATCTACAAATGCCAAAAGAATACGCGGAACTCGAAAAATCAATTTATTGCGACGCACAAATTTTCGGCCGAAGCCTTCGTCAGGTGCATATAAACTGAATGTGACTGGCAAACTAGTAAATGATGAGCACTTGTCAAACTGGATATGGACACAAAATGAAAATTGATAACATAGATATTAACACTCTGAACTGCAGAGAAGGAAATAAAAGCTGTACAGGACTAAAATCGATATGTACACTTTATACAAGAATATTCAATAAATGAATGGACATATTTGCGAATACAATAATAATGAAGATAGACATCACTTCAATGATTCAGGAAAAAAAAGAAAATTAATACATACAAAATTAATTATGAAATAAATAAATGAATCAGTCAAACATCCAATTCACGACCAAAACAGCCATTCATTAAGGAATGAGCCCGACGGATGTTCAATGCTTCAAGTGAATGTCTGACGTTTGGATGACGTAGATTGCGCTCAACGATTTTCCACGAAAGAGGTATTAAAGATGAATTACGAGGAGTAGGAATGTTATGACACTCAGATAAATGTTTCTAAACTGGGGAATTTCCAACATTTAAATGTTCGCGAAATCTAGAATACATTGTACGGCAGGTTTCTCCAATGTATTTACGATGGCATAGCGTACATGAAATTTCATAGACTACAAACTTCGCGAAACAATCACCTGGTTTTGCAGCACATTTGCATGATAAGCAGTTAATATCTATGTTATCAATTTTCATTTTGTGTCCATATCCAGTTTGACAAGTGTTCATCATTTACTAGTTTGCCAGTCACATTCAGTTTATATGCACCTGACGAAGGCTTCGGCCGAAAATTTGTGCGTCGCAATAAATTGATTTTTCGAGTTCCGCGTATTCTTTTGGCAATTGACATAACTCGATGGCTAACATAATCAAAGATCTGCAAATCCATGCAATTAAGCCCTTTGTGCGCGAATTTAGGAGGAAAGTATCAATGGCTCTCGTCCTATATTCTTCCGTTGCTACGTGGAGATTTCAACTTTCCGAATATTGATTGGACTGATCCAAAAAATATTTGGGTGACATACCTAATGCAATCTTTCTTGAAACTGTCATGGAAAATGGATTGATCCAACTAGTAGATAAGACAACTCGGTATTCGTCGTTTCTTAATCTGATAACTACAAATCATCCGTGTTCAATTTTCATGCTGGACGTGATTCCTCCCTTTCATGCGTCATGTAATCATGCTGCGGTTGAACTCCTGATTCATAAACCAATCGACTCTTTTTTGAAAACAACACTTGAAGTCAAAGTAGACTGCAGGAAGTCAGACTTTGCTACGATGTGTTCGCATCATTTCAGCAATTGTTTCTCCCTCCAATGTCGACACTATGTGACATACATTTCTGGATATTATGCAACAGTCGAAACAGTCGAGACACTTATAAATAGCAAGAACTATTGGTATCGCAAGGATGAAGCCATCTATGAAAAAGTTTCCGAGCAATATGATGACATTGAAGTTCTGAAAGTCAAAGGGGTTTTCAACATGACATTATTGTGAATGGTACTGTCAAAAAGTTCTACGCTTGTGTTGACAAAAGATGAAAATATCTCATTCCACTCCATCTATCATTAATGCTAGTAATGACCTTACTTCTGGCAAATCTTGAAAAGCAAAGAGCATGAATGACTATTTTACGTCTATGTTTGAGCAAGATGATGGCAGTGCACAAATTCTTCATAGAAGAGTGGATCATGACTAAACCATATGCTCACTTGAGTTTCCAGTCCGTGAAGTCGTGTCTTACTTACAGAACTCGTCTCCCAAGTTTTCTAGAACTCCTGATTCTTTACCCGCTTTTCCATTAGGTCAAGTAGCATATTGCCCCTTTCCTCGCCAAATTATTTGAATTTTCCATGATCTTCCATGTGAATGGTGAAAAGCGCTCGTCATCCCATTGAATAGAGGAAAAGGATGTGCTTCAGCACCATCGAGTTATAGTTCTATTTCTTTGACATCCAATATTTGTAAAGTGATGGAAGGAACCATAGGTGCCAAGCTTGTGTCTTATTTGAAGTTGAATGACATACTTTTGCACCAACATTTTGGATTCGTCAAAGGATGGTCTATATCTACTCAACTGATAACATGTATTCATGAATGGACTAAGGCTTTGATACGCAAAGAGGGTTGACTGCATTCACATCGATCATGCAAATGCGTTTGACTCTGTAATTCATCGAAAGCTGGTGATCAAGAGTGAAGCCATCGAATAAAATATGAATTTATGAATTATTTACATGGATTCAGGCTTTTCTATCCAAGCGATCTCAATCCGTTATTGCTTATTCTGCTTAGTCAGAGAGTGCACCAGCAACCAGTAGAGTCCCACAAGGCTCAGTTCTTGGGCCTATTCTTTTTCTTTTATACGTTAACGACTTGAACGATTGTTTTGAAGAAGATGTTATTTCTTATAAACTTTTGCCGACGACCTTAAAATTTACTACTCTTGTCGGAGCTCTGTTACCCCTGTATACCAATTCGCACTAAAGAAATTCGAAGTGTTGTGTAAACAAGAGCAACTTAAAGTCTGGCGTGACAAGTGTTCGGTGCTCCCTTTTGGAAGAAATAGTCATTTTGACCTAATGTACTATTTGAGTGGCTTGTCCATTCCTATACAAGAATCTGTGACTGATCTAGGCATTCTTGCTGACTCAAGATTTTATTAAGTTCAGTTCGCATTACAGCAGAATAGTCTCATAGCTTTTGCTAGAACTTATGTTCATTAAAAAGTTTTTCTTTTACCGACGCAAAAATCCTTCATCGCTGGTCATCAGACTCTCGTTAGACCTGCTTTTTAGCACAGTCAGATATTTAATCCGTATATAAGGCGCTATAACCTTTGTTTGGAGCGCGGTCAGAGATTCCTCACACGTAATATCTGCAAACGTTGAAAAATATGCTATTCGGACTACAAGCATATGCTCAGCTCATGGTGCAGGTATATTAGGTAGAGTATCAACTCAGCATTTGTTAAATCCCCAATGTGTATACAGTTTCGATTTCATTAAATGAGCACGAGTCGAGACCCAGTACCATCTGCGAGATATGCAAATTTCTACACTTTTGGAGAAATTAACACGAATCTCACTGATCATGATAGCAATACAGATTAAGGAATAGCATTCCACAAACTATCATATCAACTATATGTTATGTTTTGTTATGTGTTATACTGTTTTCTATTTATTATTTATTTATTTGTTATGTGTATATTTTATATGTTATGTGTTATGTCATCAACTATATGTCATGTCAATTTGAAGAGGCAGTATAGTTTGTTAAATTGACAATTCGATGGGTTACCATTACTGAAAGCTCAAATTTATTGTAATAAGATTATTTTCTTAAGCGTGATCATATCACAAACTGCCACTGACAGAGCAAAACATATGAATGTCTCTGTGAAATATGAAGATTTCTATGTAATGTTAAATATACAATAGGCTCTGTGCAACCACACTTTTCACAACCTCCTTGATTTCAACTTCATGAAATCATTTAAAGTCAAATCACAATCAACACTTTTTGTTGAATTCCTTTCAATGTTCAAAATTGCTAGGTCATTGAGGCGTTCTTGGGTCATGGTCGTCCTCAAAAATGTTTTAATAAGCTTCAATTTGCAAAGTGTGCGAAGTTTGCTGGGTACTGATGCAGCTTCAATTAGTTTTTTTTATATTCGGGACAGTGGGAAAGAAAGATGCTCCGATGAGAAATACCACGCTCTCTTGAAAAGTCGAATATTTCTAGGAAAATCATAATACCAGTTTAATCCACGCTTTTCAGCTGTTTTGTTAATGCTAATGTTATCCTTTGCAAAATTTGCATTCATGATCACATTCTGCGATCTAAACGCTCCAATGTCTAACTCAGAGTTCATAGCCAGTCAAATGTACACAGCTACACTTAACCGAATACGAGAAAATCAGATGAAAAAATGATTGCTTGAATCGGCTGATAGCTTTCCCAAGCGCAGCACGCATTGTTTTTCTCATCCAAATAGCTAAGAATAAAAAAAATAAAATAAAATAAAATAGCTCAAGCTAAGAATCTCTTGGCGATGACTTCATCCAATGAGAGCTCAGGAATGAGATGTCTAGCAAAATATGAAGTCAAACTTGTTTGCTTGGGCATTCCAAAGCTTTAAAAGATAAGACACGGTAAATGATGAATATACATGCGATTAGTAGAGCTCTCTTCAAGTGTCAAAATGTTTCACGCTTAGACATAAAATATATTTTGGTTTTTAGACCTACCTCGCTCATCAAATTGATTTAAGAAAACTATATGTACTATCATTTAGTAAGCTTATGTAATCGTATTGAAACTCTTTTATTTATTCCTCAATATCAAATAATTTTTGTGCTTCTAGGTCTCTCTAGATATTCAGGTTTCGTAATTGGTGAATCATTTTTCATACATTTTGTTGTTGCTACGCACATATACATACAAATGCATGTATAAAAAACAGAGACAATTGGTTGAAAATTAGTCTTGTGTGATAATGATATAGGGCCTGCAAGACAATTCGCGCAGGTCATGGTCCGCTCCTGGCCATCAGATTGCTGTCATAGTTCTCATACAGAAAAACAAGGGTGTCCAAATGTGTTTTGCAAGTAATTGCAGTAATTGTGGGAAAGTTAAGGTTTTCGAAATAATTTAAATAACATTTTAATAATTTATTCAAAGAATTTCATTGTTGATCAGCTGAAGGAAAACAATGCAAAATATTTATCAACTACTTATTTCTGAGGATTTCAGCTATGCCTTACTGAAAAAACTCTAACAGCTTTCATATACCATAATGATGTAGCAAGCAACATATTAGTGATAGGCTGATAGGATGCGAATCTTAGTTGCATCTCGTAATCGCAGAACTTTTAAATAGGGCCTACATGTATTCATAGGAATGAGATTACAAGATGCAACTGAGATTTATATCATATACAATTTATACCTTATTATATATTTTAATTCATACTTAAGTAAGCACTGTTCTCACCTGATCATATTCTGGCCTACACCACCTGATGCTACCTACTTCAAACCGAGAATATAATGGATAATCAAACCAAATAAGAAAAGAAATGCGTATAGAACTCGAATGTATTAAAATGAAGTCAATTAAATCACAAATTTTCGGCCGAAGCCTTCATCAGGTGAGAGACAAATACACTGTTGAGATGCTGTTGTAGCAAGTGTCAATTTTCATGGAGTGGCAATCATAAACGTCACATAATTTAGCAGAAGCTTCATGTGTAAGTACATAGAACACACAATAAGAAGATATGGCACTCTCAATGCACCATCCGTAACATAGCTAAAAACAGAGAATAATAAAGAACAACAGACAATGGATAAAACCGCATATTAAAATAGAAGATCAATTACGTACAATTATAAAAACACAAACACAAGTAAGTACAACAAAGCAGCATGTACTAAAATCACATTAAAAAATGTGATCGACTGGAAAAGAAATATTAAATATCTAATTCCTTGCCTATGCATCCATTCATTAGCGATCCCTGGTTTCTTTTAATATGTAATGCTTCTATAGACCGTCGAACGTTTGGATGCTTTACATTTTTATCTGCAAATTTCCACTTCAATGGCAAATCAGTGATGAATATGGTGAATTAGTTAAAGAGGAAAGTGATAAATATTCAGAAATTTCTTCTTGTCCTATGCCAACTACTTTGCAAGCCAAATTTAACAAGAAAATTTCTGATATTGCTCGTTGTTATCATGGAACTCATATAGCTGATATATTGTATGACTTACGCTGTAGTGAACCTTTACCTGGGTCAATTTATTTGTCAATTAAGGATCACAAACTTGGTGCAATCAAAGGTCGACCAATTATTTCAGCCATGGATGGAGCAGCCAAAAATCTTTCGAAATTCTTATCTGATTTATTCAATCAGTTATTATTATTTCATGTACCTGCTCATTTGCAATCTAGTGCCCACTTTGTGTCTTTACTGCAATCGATTGACCTACCTGATGAGTATTTGATGGGTTCATTGGATGTCATTAACTTGCACGGCTCAATTCCTACTTTTGTCTCTGGTTTCGTACCCCATGATTCCACTATCAATATCGCAGCGGAATTTTATATAAATCATCATGAAACCTCATCATTTTCGCAACTTTCACCACAACATCTTATGGATTTGCTTACCCTCTACCTAGAGAGTGATAATTTTGCTGTTGAAGGTAAAATTATTCGTCAAGATAGTGGTTTGACTATGGGCAGTAGTGCTTCACCACCCCTGGCGATTATCTACATGAATTATATAGAGTCGCAAATCAAAGAATTACTCCCGGAAATAATATGTTGGCACCGATATATTGACGATATCTTTGTTATAATGTCTCCTGGTTCTGTGCATCAACTATTGGAAATTACCAACAGAATCTCTCCACACATCAAATTCACATTTGAAGGTCTTACTGAAGATGGTTGTATAAATTTTCTTGACGTGAAGATTTCCACTCGCCCAATTATTCGTACAGGCCTATATATTAAGAATTGTCATAGTGGTTGTATCATACCTTGGTCGTCTTTGGTACCAAGATCCCAAAAAATAGGTGTGATCATCGGTGAGCGGAATCGTGTAGCCAAAATTTGTTCAGATAAGCAAATGTATAATGAAGCTGCTAACATTTTGTCACATTGATTTCTTGACAATGAGTATCCGAAAGGAGTTGTTGATCGATATTTGTTTCGTCCCATTCATAGAAGATGTAATATAAACCATGATAAAAGTATCAAACTATTTCTTCCATACTTAGGGGAACGTTTTGTATCTCAAGCTCGCAAAATAGTGAAATCAAATGGTTTTGAGTCAAACATACAAATTGCTTTTAGAAATAATTTACCGTTGTCTCAGGCCTTGCAACCAATGAGGAGTTATCGCGTTTGTTCACCCGATTGTATACCTTGCAAATATGCAGATAAACCAAAATTGTGTTATACCAAATTTGTAGTATATGAAATTATTTGTACCATTTGTGATCACATGTATATCGGTGAAACTTGCAGAACTTTTGCTACTCGGTTCAAAGAAAACCTTTGTGATAAGAATTCTGCGATTTACAGTCATTTGAATTATCATGATGTTAACCTTAAGTCGACTGATTTGCCATTGAAGTGGAAATTTGCAGATAAAAATGTAAAGCATCCAAACGTTCGACGGTCTATAGAAGCATTACATATTAAAAGAAACCAGGGATCGCTAATGAATGGATGCATAGGCAAGGAATTAGATATTTAATATTTCTTTTCCAGTCGATCACATTTTTTAATGTGATTTTAGTACATGCTGCTTTGTTGTACTTACTTGTGTTTGTGTTTTTATAATTGTACGTAATTGATCTTCTATTTTAATATGCGGTTTTATCCATTGTCTGTTGTTCTTTATTATTCTCTGTTTTTAGCTATGTTACGGATGGTGCATTGAGAGTGCCATATCTTCTTATTGTGTGTTCTATGTACTTACACATGAAGCTTCTGCTAAATTATGTGACGTTTATGATTGCCACTCCATGAAAATTGACACTTGCTACAACAGCATCTCAACAGTGTATTTGTCTCTCACCTGATGAAGGCTTCGGCCGAAAATTTGTGATTTAATTGACTTCATTTTAATACATTCGAGTTCTATACGCATTTCTTTTCTTATTTGGTTTGATTATCTATTATATTAATTAACTCGATGACTGGTATTTTTATACCGAGAATAAGTAATAATTCATTAGAGAATAATTCTTCCCGTTGCGCGAACTGCACACAGAACAATCGCCTTCATATCTTCATGTTCTGTTAGGTACAATGACAATCGGTGATGTGTGTCTATTTTTTATCTGTTTCGTCAGAACACCCATTGCTTTGTTTATAACATTCGCCCCTACGACTTCCATTTGGGATTAGTTTGTTTCAAAAATACTTTTCTCTACTTTATAGTTTCTGAAACATTTCATGTTGGAAGACGTATTATGTGATGGTTAACAAGACCTTTGGAAATCATCAACACAGTTGTGCTTCATTTTGTTTATGAGCAATTTATGGAACGAAACGAGGCATCTTTTTACTGCTCAAATTGCTCAAGTCTGACGACATTCAATTATATGACCAGGTGAACTGGCATCCTGCAATCACTTAAGATTATCAATCGCACAGCAAAAAAAAGATAATTTTAAAAATGTAAATAGCAACAAATAAATTATAAAATTGAGAGCCATAATAAAGTAATTAATAAAAGAAATAATAAGTGCACGTATAAACAAATGAAGAGCAGCCTGTTGCGCAGTCCTTCACCCTTTCTAGACACTGCAGTTTGCGATCGCCATTATTTTCCTATTGATGCACATATACTCCATGAACGAAAACAAAGATGACAGTAATTTTTTTTGTCTTTACAAGAAGTCAGACGAAAATTTGGTGAACTATTTCAAACAGGACTCTCTTGTAAATAATTGTACAGGACAATTTCTACTTTTTTTCTAGTGAGTAGGGTGTTCTGCCACTTCATTTAGTAAGGGAATGCAAATATTGCGATAATTAAGCTTGGCTGCTAGATGATTATTGTTCAGCTGCTGTTTCATGCTTGTCAGTGCATTTCAAGTCCCCGTCGAAGAAGGCGAAATATCGGACTTCTAAGAATATACGATTCCTGTGAAAGCCGGAGGCAATGTTTTTTCATCTATAGCACTCCAGGGATGGCCGAATTATCCAATTTTTATCGAACTGCAATCGGCATGAGACAATTTGTACTAGCAGACCCATTCAAGGTTGAGAGAATCAGATCTCATTTCAAGTTTATCAAGAATTGTCTACGTGAACAGATGATTCCAAAAGGATTTATAGTCCATGACAAACCCATGCACACAATCAGAGGGGCTAATTGTGAAGAATTAAGGAAGAAATAATCAAGGCAATGGATGCATCTTGCAGTTGATTGATTGTATCGTAAATTATCCAGATCAACCGTACCTGTGGTATACAATTACGAACAATGTAATATCATTGAGAAATACAAGTATCAGCTACGTTGCATCAAGCGCAAGAAGCTGCAGCTCCTGCGATCAAAGGTGGACGATGACAACATTAATGACAACATTAATGATGAAATCGCTCCAAAAACGTTGGAACCATTCAAAAATTTATCATCGCACCAGTTTGATGAAGATCAGTTCGAACTCCTCAATCGCGGTCCAACCTACGTTCCCCCAAGCATCATGACAGAACGAACGATGGATACGGTCAAAGCCAACATTCAAACAACCTATGACAGACTACTTCGAGATGGCAACGCTCTCGCCACAGCTCCACTGCAACTCTTCTCAGGTGTGGTTAGAATATTCGAGGAGACCAAAAATCGTGGAAAACTCTCACGAGCAGACATGAAGGTTACACAAGCAATAAAACATTTCAATGCCACTGAGAAATCAAAGGACATGGTTATCATAAATTCCGATAAAACCAGTAGACTCGTGGACATGGATAGTTCTCACTACAGAGCAATGCTACAATATTGTTTGAACAACGATGACAAAATGGTTACTTTCTCCCAGCCAATCAGAAATTATCAGACATTGCCCGGAAATACGCTGGTACATCGCTTGAAACGCGAATACACAGATGCAACAGTGAACCACTCCCTTGAAATCCTTATGCACTGCCCAATGATCACAAAGAAGGAAATCTTCAAGCACGACCGATAATTTACTTTCTTGACTCGGCGATACGTGCGAAAAAAATTTTTATTTTGGAACTATTGCAACCACAACACTGTAAATGTCTCGCCACCAAAGTCACCACTTACTCACCACGAAACATTGGCAACAAAAGTGAACACCAGGAAGTATGAGTGGCCAACACTCGCCACGAACTAATGTGGCTGTTAAACATTATTATGCCACACCCTACTGTTGGCAATTGCTGGCGAATTTGTGACGAGTGGGGGCGTGAGTTCATGCAATTCCTGCATTCCTATTGGCTCGCTTCATAGCAAAATGCATGGCTACGTACAATTTCGCAAGTGAGACTATACTACTGATTTCACTACATAAGTAGACTACGGATGCCGAATATCTTGCTATTGGAAAAGACTCATTAAATAGCTTTCCCAATAATTATTAACTAACATTCCAGTCTTATTTAATTTTTTGTCTATTCCGAGCTGTGTAATTATCAATGATGTTTCTATCATTGATACTATACATTTGAAGATCATGTCTATGATCTTCTATCATAGACAAGGGATAAAATAAACGGTTCCAGAAAGACTATCAGGAGATACATAGAAAACAAATATATTCGTACACGAAATTTTATTTTCATTGTAAAGCTTTCATATAATTCCAAATTATGTGCAACGTTGTAAAAAAATATATACAAATATTTCAGAAGTTTACATAATCATAGAATTATAGGTAGTCCTTAGCAGGACTGATGAGCGTTCCCACAGGCAAGCCAGGCAAAGTCATTCTTTTCACAACACACAAATTGAAAATCATCATAAAACAATGGTCGAACGAAAATCACATATTATCAAACACAAATCTCGAACACCAGTGAGTCACATTTTAGTTTCGTCAGCAGGAAAACCAACAGCGATCAAAAAACTCCTTATGTGAAGAAAATCCAAACTGTTGTAACAAGTTCATATGTTTACAATTATTCGTTTCGTAGCGAGTTCGTGGCTACTTTCGTGGCAAGGCGTTTATTGTGTAATTGAGAAGTTTGTGTCTTCACTTAAGATCAACTCGTGACTTAATCGATAAAGTTATCGAATTCTGGCCACCACCAGATTGTGACTTCTTGTTGACTTCTCTTGATGTGCAAAATCTTTACGGAAGTATCCCAATTCGGTCAGATGCAGATCTGGAATTACTTTGGTGTGTACAATTATTCTTTGAAGAGCATAGACTTCATTCATTCTTTCCTGGTCTTTCAATGAAAGAGTTGGGTAGTCTTTTGCTTATGGCGACGACTGAGAACACCTACATTCTAGATAACAAGATCTACAAGCAAACTGGCGGAATTGCAATGGGAAACAATGCTGCACCTACTTTAGCCTCCATATTCATGTCAGAATATCAGAAACATATATTTTTCAATTGAAAAACACGCACAAATAATATACAGTGGATGAAAGTAAGTGAGTGAGATGACTGATGACAAGGCAAATAGAGATATTTACACATATGAGAATTAAGAGGAGGTGAGATTAAGTGATTATGATAATGATACACGATGTGACACTATCTGGAAGGAAAGGACATTTTCATTAATAGTTAACATGCTTAAGCAAGTCAAGCTCTAATTTGTAAAAGTCATGCATCATCTTACTTTTGCAAGGAATAATGTGTAGAATTGATAAAAAGGGCATATCAGTTTATACATTCAAAATTAGTAGCGCACGCCATGTATTGGATTGAAACCACAATACTTCACAATCCTAATATTCTCTTCTGGCAAAGGTGTGTGCATGACACATTTGTGATATATCGACCTGAAATAGACATTGGAGGCTGTTAACGATGTACATGGATGTATCAATTTTACCTTGGAAGCAGATAAATAAAGATAAGTAAGATACCATCGCTTGCCATTTTTAGACACATTGGTCACTTGGTGTCAACATGAGAGTGAATTCGTTTTCTCTTTATACAGCCAGCCTATTCATAGCAACACCTGCTTGCCGTTTACATCTCACGTCCCAACGAATAGGAAAACAGCTCTTTTGAAAGGCGAAAATTGGAGAACAGTCAGAAATTCATCTCAATCCCAATTGGAAAATTCCAAGAGGATGTTACGCAAGCGATTTCAAGCTAATGGATATTGCTAATGGATATCCAAGAAAATTGATGAGACGTTATTATGATGGTCCTCCCATTCTTAAGGAAGAAGACAATCCTGATCCCCAGACTTTCATTCGGCTTCCATTCACAGATGACAGCAGCAAAGACAAATTTTCAAGCTTGCTAAGAGATTTGGGATCGATGAGAACATCAGACTCATATTTAGCCGAAATATCTAAGAATTCTAAGAATAGCTAATATCTAAGGAAGCTTCTCAGAATAAACGATTCATGTGAAAGCCGGAGGCAATTTTTTCATCTATTTTCAGCTAGTCTGTGCCATTCCGGGACATTCTGACAAGCCCTTGAAGGGTGCAAGGAATTTTTGTGCTTAAATTGTTCAAGTCTGAGGACATCTTTCTACTCTATGCTCAGGCGAACTAAATACACTGCAATTTTTATGATGCGCATTTTAAAATATAAAAATCACCTTTCAGAGATTTTTACTTGCACATTGGCATGCTAGCCTAAAGAACAGATTGATATATTGTTTATATGAATTATTCCAGAACTTCAGTAGGTGACTGAACGGGAAGTTTCTTAAATTCACCATTGCTTGATCGAAATCAAAAATCAAGTCTCTCCCTTTTTATGTCATGAGGTTTTATTGAAAATAAAATATAGTGACCCGACGCGTTTCGTCGGGTATGCTGAAATTCATATCATATAATTATGAGATATCGTATAACAATAAAATTTACTTGCAAAGAAAGGGCTGCACCATGGGCACACATTTTTCACCACCTTTTGCGATAATTTTTATGAATTATATGGAAGCAAAAGCAATAAAAACTTATGAAAATAAGTATAAGATTCAACCGAAAATCTTTAAAAGACACATTGATGACATCATCTTGGGACCGCTCTCCAGAGATAATGAAGCCATCTTTTCGAATATTCTTAATACATTTAATTCAATTAACAAAAATATTCAATTTACCATTGAAGTACCAAAAGATAGCTGTCTGAACTTTTTAGACATGACTATTTATATTGAAAATAATCAAATACAGCATCAATGGTGCAGTAAGCCTTCTGGGATTTGCCTTAGGAAAGATAGTTGGCTCCCACACCATATTAAAGACAATTTTGTTAGTAACAGTCGTAGATATGTTTCAGAACGCTGTTCAAATCCGAATGAAGAGCGCTGCTTTAGATATTATGAATAAAAGACTCTCGGAAAATGGCTTTCAACCATATCAAAATAACAGAAAAATAAAACCATTGGATAAGCCTCCTAATTGGATAAACTTATCTTTAGACTTTGTCAGCGATAGCTGCAATAGAAAAATGAATAAACTAAAACGTAAATATGGTCTGCCCATGAGAATTACAGCCAGACCAGGCAAGAGACTACAGAACACAATAGAATCTAAAATATATAATAAAGACTTTTGTCAATGTGACATTTGTAAACAGATCGGTCCTAAATAGAACTGCAATGACAAATATTTAGCTCACGAATTTTCCTGTAAAATCTGTCAAATAAAGTACATTGGTCAAAGTAGTCGACCTTTTCGATCACGGTATAATGAACACGAACGTAGTGTCAGAAATAGAGACAAGAAATGTGCCCTGAGTGATCATCATCTAAAACACCATACCGCTGAAATGATGGACATTAATTATTTCAACTGCAGTATTTTGGATAAACAGAAATCGGCGATATCTACTAAGACGGCTGAATCTCGCTGGATTGCGTCGAAAATGCCAAATTTAATGAATAGACGTCATGAGCTAGTGTGAGGAGATATCAAATCCAAGACTTTATTTTCAATAAAACCTCGTGACATAAAAAGGGAGAGACTTGATTTTTGATTTCGATCAAACAATGGTGAATCATTCCAGAAATTAATTTATATTATTTTCTTAATTATTGAATTAATTATACTATGAAATTATTCCAGTAGGAGATGTTAGCTCCTACGTCCGTCCTCCTTTAGTAGCCTCTCTGCTTGCACTGAATTGTGATGCCTGAATAATGTCCAATAATGTTCTTCAGGCTTGGAGCAAGTGCATTTTTGGAAGGTCAAATGCAAATGCTTTTATTTCACACTGTTAAAATACAGATACACATTCAAATAGAATACAATAATGATCCCTCAGCACAAATACAAAAACTGAAAGAGTCATTTGATAAATCTCTTCAGCAGCGATATGATAATTGATAAAGATGTAAAATATACATGTAAGTCAAACTGCTAATATGTTGACAAATATATCATAAAGCAAGTATAATTGGTTGCAAAGCGATGTTAAATACGACGACCAAAGATGTTGGACAGAAGTGATAAGATGATGAGATGTGCTCTTACTTGCAAGCAAAGTATCATAGAATATCACCGGGTTTTCTCCTCTCGAATTTCGTGTGATAGCGTGTGATGTCTCTGCCGAAATGTACGGATGAATAGTATGAGTGAGTGGGTGGCTTAGAGCCGTTCACTGGTGAGCGAGTGGGATTTTCTAGCCTCTATTGTTGAACTGAACTAAGAATTTCCAACTCATGAATTGATGAGCGAACTGAGCTCATGCCTCCCACATTGCTACAATTCCTATCTAGCGCTGGTCATGAAAACATTCACAACACTTTTACTGTACCTACCATTCTACATAATTTGTAGTTAGGTATTAAAATACAAAGCTTCAGATTCTTATGCCTGCATTGTGTTGGAGACTTGTAGGCATTGTTAATTTAATTGATCCTTTTCATTTGTAATCATATCTAATTCTGATGCAGTTATAAATGAGTATGTCTACACCAATATTATTATTTTTATTTTACTGTCATAATATCTTGATGAGAGAAAGTTATTCGCAACGTCAGTGCGTAATTTCATAATCGCCACGTATAGTCTATCTAGCTTATATACAGATTTTCAAAAGTTGTCGGTAAGCAAAGAAGTTGAGTTTAAAATGTCTAGCAATTTGATGTGTGCCTATTGGATTTTCCAATGTGATGCAGATTTGATAGCAAATTATCAAAGTTCAGGATAGACGGTCGTTTCTTGTCAATGCATCGGTTACCTATGTGATCTCAGTAAGCTCCTAGTTTGAGTTTTTTTCAATTTTAGAATCACACAACTTAATTGAAGGTGCATGTAGTTCGATAGAATTTTTGACCTTGCCTCTCGCCATGTCAAGTAGCGTCGTTTACCCTCAACAGCCGAGAGCAGAATTGATGATGTCATTACGAAACTTTTCCAAGTTCATCCGCTTCAACGTTAACGAATTAGATGGAATCATGTAGCGAATAGGGAATAGGGATGTGACAGAGCCCTATTCATCAGCTTATTATCCTGTGAGTTGCATAATTGTATATTAACGGGAAACATGAAAACTGACTTATATAATGATCGTTGAATTCAAGAGGTATTTCTATCTGTGAAACCATAACCAATGTATAACATCATTTCATTAGTGTCATTGATATTCTTGATAGTGCACACCCGGCGGGAAGCCGTTTAAGAAGTGTAAAAAAGTGCAACCAAAAGTAGTGGTGTGTTTCGATACTGCTTGGCAAGTGTTGTTTGAAAATGTATATCTTTCAAATCTTCTATGCCTTTCTTGGCAGAAAATCATAGATATCGAATTTTTATAGGTAGTGCTGTTCTATTTTTCTCCAGAAATCAGTATTTGATTGGATTGTGTGAGCAGTGTAAAAAGGTGCAACCATAAGTAGCAATAAATATCAACTATGCTTGCATAGATGTATTTGGAAATGCATACCTCAAGATGTTGCTATGCCCTTCTTGCCAGACAATCATAGAAATCGAAACTTTATCATGTGCATTCCATTTTTCTCCAGAAATCAACATTTGATTGGTGCAATTGACTGATTAGCGTCCTGAAGCAATGACAAAACAAAACACATTACACGAATTTGCAAGAATTCAAGCTAGTAGGAAAAACAATTATTTATTTAAAAACCTTTAGGAGGTATGACATGCCGTTGTAATCTGCAGTGTGATTGATCTTGGGTTGATACTCTTTTATCATTAAAGCTTCTACAACATTTATATGATAATTACTGTTACCGTTATACCTTATGCGAAATTGATTACTTATATCATACGTACAATGATTACATGTA
Organism: Prostheceraeus crozeri; assembly: GCA_907163375.1. Classification (NCBI taxonomy): domain Eukaryota; kingdom Metazoa; phylum Platyhelminthes; order Polycladida; family Euryleptidae; genus Prostheceraeus; species Prostheceraeus crozeri. Next base: position 731,664 of record CAJQUW010015146.1, read on the forward strand.
TTGATATGTTTGTTAACTGCTGTATCTGTACTTCTATGCTCTTCGATCCTTTGCTGGATGGAGTCTTCGTTTGGTTTTGCCAATATATTGGCTGCTTGGATCACCCAAGCATGTGAATTCATAGACCACACAAGACTTCAGCAAAGTTCCCGATTTGCATTTCAAAGAGAAATATGATTTTACTTTCGTAGTGTTGAATACATTCTTAGAGTTGATACCGTATCTTTTGTATATTTTCATCAAATTATTCCGTAATGTAAGCGATGGTTGACCAATATACGGTAGTACTGTATAGTCTACATGTGCATCTGCTGTACTCGTACATGTATCATTGTGCCCGTTGGAAATCACTGTATTCTTTTTGTTAAGAAAGCTACGTACGATTTTTTCTACTGTACTCTGTGGGTAACCGTTTTTCTGAAAAATACTAGTCATTTTTTACTTCGTTATGAAACATTTCCCAGCAGTTTGATACTGTACATGCTCGATGTAACATCCCATTAATAAAGTCCAACTTTCCATTGCCTAGGGCAAACGGAATTGTAATTTAATAAGAGGCCAGTATACGTATCGTCACGGTAAATGGAAGTTTGTAAAGTATCTTCGGTGTTAATGAATACATCTAGGAAAGGTAGCTTGTTGTTGGCCACTTCAGTGGTGAATTTTAGGTTAGGATGTTGTCTGTTTAGGTATTCATGGAATTTGTGAATTTTGTCTACGTTATCAAATACGCATATGCAGTCATCTACATATCTGGAGTAGAACAGGGGCGAGAATTGTTCTCTCATCCAACCTTGTTCTAATTCTGCTAGACAGAGATTGGCAAGCGTTGGTGCCAACGGTGAACCCATCGAAACTCCATCTGTTTGAGTATACATATTATCATTGTACATAAAGCTACCTTGTGTAGCGAATTTACATAGTTTTATGAAAACATATTTACCGTATCGCGGTTTGTTGTTTGAATTACTACTGTATACTAGGTTAGCTGCTATGTTAATAACTTCATCTACAAGTATATTGGTAAACAGTGATTCCACGTCAAAACTCACTAAGACATTATTCTTATTAAATACCGACTGTTTTTCTTTAATTCTGTCAATAAATTCAGCTGTTGAACTCAGCAAGTACGTTTTATTGATGTGTTGTTTGATAATTGTATCGAGGTACTTGGCCAAATTGTAATTGTACGACCCTCTTGTACTGATAATTGGTCGAGCAGGGCGTTAGTTTTATGTACTTTTATCGTATCGTACATTTTAGCTGGTTCACTACCAGATGGCATAATGTACTTGTATGTATCTTCAGTGATGTACCGTTTTACATATTTTACTAAGTATCGATACAATCTGCCTTCTTCCATAATGGTAGGGTGCTTTTTTAAGTCATCTGGTACTTGTACTTTTTTAAACTTAGAGGTATCATTGATAATTACGTCTAATTTGTTAAAGTATTCATCAGCATCAACAAGTACAATACCGTTACCTTTATCAAATGAGCAAATTTTCAAATTTTTCATTTTTGGTAGATTAGTCAGTGTTCTGTGTAGCCTTTTATTTGTATTACTGCGGTACTCGCTTTTTGCATTATTTTCGAAGTTGTTAACTGTTGCTATGATATCTTGTTTTAGCGCCTGTGTTACTGATAATTCTTCATTGTCTTTGCAATTCGCAGTAATGGTTTTTTCTATTTGGTACTTTATTCCAAAATTATCGGTCTTTTTTGGTATGATGCTTTTTTTTAAACCAAATCTTAGTGTCTCATTCTCAATAGGAGAGGGCAATCGGGAACTTTGCTGAAGTCTTGTGTGGTCTATGAATTCACATGCTTGGGTGATCCAAGCAGCCAATATATTGGCAAAACCAAACGAAGACTCCATCCAGCAAAGGATCGAAGAGCATAGAAGCACAGATACAGCAGTTAACAAACATATCAATACATGTAATCATTGTACGTATGATATAAGTAATCAATTTCGCATAAGGTATAACGGTAACAGTAATTATCATATAAATGTTGTAGAAGCTTTAATGATAAAAGAGTATCAACCTAAGATCAATCACACTGCAGATTACAACGGTATGTCATACCTCCTAAAGGTTTTTAAATAAATAATTGTTTTTCCTACTAGCTTGTGAATTCTTGCAAATTCGTGTAATGTGTTTTGTTTTGTCATTGCTTCAGGACGCTAAAGTGAATCAGTCAATTGCACCAGCCGATCGCTGCATCAAGTCTCATTCGTCGCCTCAAGCCGCTGTTGTGTGTAACTGTCCAGCTCGTGATCGTGACTTAATAACAGCTCTATATCTTCATCTGGTTTTATTCTTCGCATGCACTCTGTAAGTAGCCACAACTTTTAACTTTGTGCGCTTGTGATTCCATTTTTAATATTTACTACACGGCATATATCATTAAGATAGCGTTACGTATTGTTTTTTCATTAACTTATTAAAATTTTCATACGAGCATGAACTCTTGATAAGGATCAATGAATGGTCGAAAAGCTTTGAGTCAATAAATTAGATGTATAACAACATTGTTGTGTTGACTCTTCTATGGGTACTTAAAAGTGTAAAATTACCAACCTATTTCTACAGCCTGCAAAAGCTGTACAACATTCCTGTATCGGAATGTAGAAGATTTGAAAAATTAACCGAGAAAAGACACAAGCTAAGATTAGATTTGGAATACTTTGAAAAATGCCTTTTTCTCAATGTCATACCGAAGTTTCTGCAGTTCAAAATACCGAACTTAGATGCAATTAAAAGTAATGTAGAAAATTACCACAAACTGACCCTTGAGTCACATGTTAAGTATGTCAAGCGTGAAATAAAAATTAACGATCGCAAATATAAAGTATGCAGTGACAGCTTACGCAGTAAATTGTCTTGGTTACGTATGTGCATTCTGGATATGATGATACTGGCAGAAGTTAAAAGTAAAATGAAAACTCACACAATGAGACATAATTCTAAAATTTCCAAACTATGGCTGGAACAGAGATTGCCAGCACCGGACTGTATAGTCAATAAAAGCAAATACGTGCTCTCTCCTATTGAGAATGAGACACTAAGATTTGGTTTAAAAAACAGCATCATACCAAAAAAGACCGATAATTTTGGAATAAAGTACCAAATAGAAAAAACCATTACTGCGAATTGCAAAGACAATGAAGAATTATCAGTAACACAGGCGCTAAAACAAGATATCATAGCAACAGTTAACAACTTCGAAAATAATGCAAAAAGCGAGTACCGCAGTAACACAAATAAAAGGCTACACAGAACACTGACTAATCTACCAAAAATGAAAAATTTGAAAATTTGCTCATTTGATAAAGGTAACGGTATTGTACTTGTTGATGCTGATGAATACTTTAACAAATTAGACGTAATTATCAATGATACCTCTAAGTTTAAAAAAGTACAAGTACCAGATGACTTAAAAAAGCACCCTACCATTATGGAAGAAGGCAGATTGTATCGATACTTAGTAAAATATGTAAAACGGTACATCACTGAAGATACATACAAGTACATTATGCCATCTGGTAGTGAACCAGCTAAAATGTACGATACGATAAAAGTACATAAAACTAACGCTCCTGCTCGACCAATTGTCAGTACAAGAGGGTCGTACAATTACAATTTGGCCAAATACCTCGATACAATTATCAAACAACACATCAATAAAACGTACTTGCTGAGTTCAACAGCTGAATTTATTGACAGAATTAAAGAAAAACAGTCGGTATTTAATAAGAATAATGTCTTAGTGAGTTTTGACGTGGAATCACTGTTTACCAATATACTTGTAGATGAAGTTATTAACATAGCAGCTAACCTAGTATACAGTAGTAATTCAAACAACAAACCGCGATACGGTAAATATGTTTTCATAAAACTATGTAAATTCGCTACACAAGGTAGCTTTATGTACAATGATAATATGTATACTCAAACAGATGGAGTTTCGATGGGTTCACCGTTGGCACCAACGCTTGCCAATCTCTGTCTAGCAGAATTAGAACAAGGTTGGATGAGAGAACAATTCTCGCCCCTGTTCTACTCCAGATATGTAGATGACTGCATATGCGTATTTGATAACGTAGACAAAATTCACAAATTCCATGAATACCTAAACAGACAACATCCTAACCTAAAATTCACCACTGAAGTGGCCAACAACAAGCTACCTTTCCTAGATGTATTCATTAACACCGAAGATACTTTACAAACTTCCATTTACCGTGACGATACGTATACTGGCCTCTTATTAAATTACAATTCCGTTTGCCCTAGGCAATGGAAAGTTGGACTTTATTAATGGGATGTTACATCGAGCATGTACAGTATCAAACTGCTGGGAAATGTTTCATAACGAAGTAAAAAATGACTAGTATTTTTCAGAAAAACGGTTACCCACAGAGTACAGTAGAAAAAATCGTACGTAGCTTTCTTAACAAAAAAAATACAGTGATTTCCAACGGGCACAATGATACATGTACGAGTACAGCAGATGCACATGTAGACTATACAGTACTACCGTATATTGGTCAACCATCGCTTACATTACGGAATAATTTGATGAAAATATACAAAAGATACGGTATCAACTCTAAGAATGTATTCAACACTACGAAAGTAAAATCATATTTCTCTTTGAAATGCAAATCGGGAACTCTGCTGAAGTCTTGTGTGGTCTATGAATTCACGTGCTTGGGTGATCCAAGCAGCCAATATATTGGCAAAACCAAACGAAGACTCCATCCAGCAAAGGATCGAAGAGCATAGAAGCACAGATACAGCAGTTAACAAACATATCAATACATGTAATCATTGTACGTATGATATAAGTAATCAATTTCGCATAAGGTATAACGGTAACAGTAATTATCATATAAATGTTGTAGAAGCTTTAATGATAAAAGAGTATCAACCTAAGATCAATCACACTGCAGATTACAACGGCATGTCATACCTCCTAAAGGTTTTTAAATAAATAATTGTTTTTCCTACTAGCTTGAATTCTTGCAAATTCGTGTAATGTGTTTTGTTTTGTCATTGCTTCAGGACGCTAAAGTGAATTAGCGATCATTGAATCTAAAAATGTATATCCTTAAAACCTTCTATGCCCTCCTGCCCAGAAAATCATTTTACAACAGCCATCACAACAAAACTGACTTCCATTTCTGTAATGCTACATGTAGAGCTACAGAACACCAGTAAGTACTAGAAAGGAATGATATCTATCATATCTGGCCAGAAGCAAACGTTCAATTTTAAAATTTCATCATTTTCAAATACCACTAAAGTAGTAATCCCATCGCAAATTCAATTCCAAAATGCGAAACAATGAGTCATCCCCCCTCTGGAAGGCAGGAAGGAGTTCGTCAAGGATGTGATCGAAGGATGGGTCCGAGAGGAGGAAACAGGTCCCTACCCTCCCCTCTCTGGAAGGAAGGAAGGAGTTTTAGAGTAAAGGATGGGAAGGCAGAAGCGGTGGAATGTGGGAAGGCTAGAGTGAGGAAAGGGTGGATGTTGGTGCTGTTGGGATGAGAAAAGTCGTTTTTCGGGCAGAAGGAGGGTTCGGATGGTAAAACGGAGGCCAGATTCGGACTCTACGTGAAATGTTGGGTTAGGAAGGATGTTTTCAGCGAAATCGGAGAGAAAAAGTTCTGACCCCCCCCCCCCCCTCCTGCCAAACTTCCAACTTTGGTGTTAGAAATCGTAGAGTCGTGTGATAGCTCGTTTGAAAACTAAGAATGAGTGAGAAAAATGCAATGGAAAGCTCACTTTGGACCACTTTTCCTGGGTTGAGGGAGGAAAATGGCAGGAAAACGTCAGAGTTGGAAAAGTCGGGTTTTGGATGTTTTGGGATGAGAAAAGTCGTTTTTCGACAGAAAGGTGAGCTCGAATGGGAAAACGGAGTGCAAATTCGGACGTTTTGGCCAATGTTGGGTCTAGGAACTTCTTCCCAACTCAATCGGAGAGAAAAAGTTCTGACCCCCCCCCCCTCGGCAGCGATCTTCCAACTGAGATGGCTTTCCAGAGATGGTAGAAAGTCGTGCAATAGCTCGTTTGAAAGCTAAGAATGAGACAAATGCAGTGCAAAACATGGCTTGTTCCTATCTGCCTTCGTTTGGAAGTGAGACGTCATTGAAAATTTTCAACATTTTTTCCGAAAAACGAGAGTAAGAATTTTTACGAAAATCGCTCTAGCGGGTGTAGCAAGCCTCAGACGGGAAAACAGACACCAGATTTGGAATCAGCGTCAAATTCTGCTTTGGCATGGTAAATTTGAAAGCCATAGGAGAGAAAAAATTTGTCATCATTTTTCCGAAAAACGAGTTAGAATTTTTGCGATGGCTGTGGGCTGTAGAGCCAAAACGAAGCATCGGATGGGAAAATGGAGGCCAGATTCGGATTCAGCGTCAAATTCTACATTGAAATAGCGTATTTCCAGCTCAATCGGAGCACTAGAACCAGTTTTTGGATGATGGGTATTACGTCATCAGCTGATCGCCACAAACTATATAAGTGGAAACTCTGCTTGTGGAAATCAGTTCTCCTCCCGACTGGGTTGGGATAGGTGAACTCCGGAGCTCCGATGATAGCATTGGAAATCTGAAAAACCGGGTTTCCGACTTAGAAAACTTCATTGCTGAACTCAGCTAAGGCGTCAGACTTAGAGGTTTGCCAGGAGATGGCCTTCGTCTCCAGGCCATAAAAGACTCCAAAACTTTAAAGGCTTGTAACTTTGCTTCTACAAGTCCGTTTGACTTGATTCAAGAAAGGTTCGGTCGCTATTGACCTGCCCTAAGTGCTAGACTACTCATAAAGTTTCATAAGTAGTGCTAAACAGTTGAAAATTTTAAATTCACTAGTTTTGGAGGTTTTCTGGGGTTTTCGACCCTGCTGAAGTCAACTAGAGGATATTTAATGATGTCTGAGCCAGTCTTCTCATGAACCAAGCGGCTTTTCACTGAAAGCGAGCAAGACACGGAAAGTTTTGCTGTAATATTCCACTGACAGGGTGTTCCTTCGGGACGGCGGACGATGCCGCAGTGATAAGTGTGGCAAGGGAGTGTGTCTTATTTTAGACCGAAACGCTGCGGCAACTCATGTCTCATGTTGGGCATTTGACACAGTTCTCAACGTTGCACTTTGAACGCCAATCGGTTGAGTCTTTGCTATTTTGTCATGGGTGGCCTCTATACATCTCCATTGCAAAACGCTTGTGAAGTTGCTATCTCTCTCTACGGCTTGCTATCAAGCTGATCAAAGCAACGACTTACCAACCTCCTGTAAATAACTCCACCGGTTTTCATGTCTGGCGATCAAATCATGGACGGTGCAAGTCACTGAGATTTTCGGTGTCATACTTCCTGTGTGTGGGCGTTCTTTCGAGACAGCGGTGAAGTCCGTAGCGATGAGTACTGCACGGGACGTGTGCAATGGTAATCCTTGTGAAACCTCTCTGCGTCATGTTTGCAAGTGGTTGCCTTTCGTCTCAACGTTGTACTCTGACCACCAGGGCGACATTTAGCTATCTGCCACAGGTTACCTCATAAAATTTCCATTGCACTTGTCTCCCGATAGTTGGCCAACCATGCGAGAATGAACCATGAGTTCTTTTACGAACTGTCTCTATCACGGAGAAGAAATGATGAAGGGATGAAACGGGAGGACATTCATGCGCCACACGCAACACATCACAGATTTCTCTCTTCGCTAGTGAACAAGCTCTTGTCAGTGTCGTCAGAAAGTGTATCATGGTTTGCAAAAGCAAAGTTTAGCCAAATACAGGGTGGTTGGATAGTCTCTCCTTATTTATAGAAGCCTTAAAAGCAAAGAAATATATGTACTAAGAAATCAAAGCAAATTTCATATTATTCCATGAATCATGCCATTTTCTTCTTCAAAAAATTACAATTCAATGTGTGCACCATCTTTATGAATACACTGCCTAAGTCTGATCGATACCTGTTCCGTTGCTGATCTTAAGAATTCAGGAGGAACATTTTCAATGACTTCACGGATCCTGTTCTCTAGCTCGTCAATGGTCCTCGGTGAAGTTTTGTAGACTTCCTCTTTGGCCCATTCCCACAAAATGAAATCACATGGCGTGAAATCCGGACTTCGCGCTGGCCAATCTGTTGGTCCACGTCGACCCATCCAACGCCCTGGGAAGTGGTCGTCGAGCCAAGCTCTCAGTGTAACTGCACAATGTGGAGGAGCACCGTCTTGCATAAAAATTAATTCGTTGGCTTCTTCCCATTCATTAATTGTTGGCCAAGCGAAATTCTCCAACATGTGCAAGTATCGCTGCCTATTCATTGTATCACAAATGATGTATGGCCCAAGAATCCTTGTTGAAGACAAGGCCTGTTCTGACATCTTTCCGTAATTTCCTTTGGATCACTCTCACACCAATAGTGACAATGTGCCTGTTGACAAAGCCACCCACACGAAACACGGCTTCATCTGTCCAGAGAATCTTCGAACTCAGCTCAGGGCAATCTTCAAACCATGCCAGCATCGTTTCACAGAGCTCCACCCGTCTGTCACAGTCTTCCGGAAACAGTTGCTGGACATAATGAGGCTTCCACGGGCGGTATCGTAAATCCTCATGAAGAACATTCAGGATAGTGTGACGGCATATCCCACTTTCACGGGCAGCTTGCCTTCTTGACTTGGAAGGGCTCCTGTCAAACATCTCCCTCACCAGTTCCACATCCGCGTCTGACTTTGTCGAAGGTCTTCCAGATCTGGCGGAATCAAGAGCGCTGCTAGTTGTCATCAGTTTGCGGTAGCAGTTCTTAATTGTCTTAGGGTCAAGATTTGAATGTCTTCCATGTTGGGATCTCCACCATCGTTGAACTTGTACAACAGAATGCCAAACCTCGTATCTAGCGGCAATTCTTGCTCTGTCTTCGATGCTTGAAGTAGGCGACATTTCGTAAGTAAAATCAACAATGTTGTGGTCAAATTGCATGAAGTGAATTAATATAACGGATAACTTTCGCGGACAGAGGAGTGATCATTACTCACATTCTAATTGACTGAACAGTTTCATGATTTGTCATAAGAAATGGCAGGTCTCATGCAATCTTAAAATATGAAGTTTCAATCAAACGACCATATACTTCCGAAAATATAGCTAAGTAGAATCAGGGAGCGACTTTGCAACCACCCTGTAGTTTACCGCGACACACGTTTGTGAAAGTAAAGTTTGATCATCGAAGGTTTATTCATAAGTCTAGTCAGAAAGTGTATCATGGTTTGCAAAAGTTTTACTGCAGCACAGGTTGATGTATAGTTAGAAACTTTGATCATTGAAGTTGTATTCGTAAGTCTAGTCAGAAAGTGTATCATGGTTCGCAAAAGCAAAGTTTAGTATTGTCACATATTTTTACTGTAACACAGGTTGCTGTATAGTTAGAAACGTTTGATCATGATGTTTTATGAAACACAAATGTCATAAAATGTAAGCGCTAGTGTAGTCAAATAGTTTTTTACCGCGACGCACGTTTGTGAAAATAAAGTTTGATCATTGACGTTGTATGACTGACCGAACTCATCACAGCACTAGAAAGTTTTATCGAAAAGGTTTTACTGCACAGTGTAGATTGTCTATTAACTTACTTTCACAGTGTTAGAAAGTTTTATTGGAGATAGTTAGCAAATGTTCCCTATTAGAAAATTCAAACTTCATGACTGTTAGATTAGCTTCATCAGGTTTACTAAAAGCAGTTTTCTACTGTAGTGAGACTGAGAGTTTAGAATGTTATATGAAAACAGTGTTCACCACAGCGCTAGAAAGTTTTACTGCATTGTGTAGATTGTTTCACAGCGTTAAAAGGTCTTATAGTAAGCGTTGCAAGTTTTATAAAACCAGATGTTTTCACAAACGTTGAGTGTGTGAGAGCTAGTTCCATGACATTGAATCGCATGGGTCGTAAAAGTCCATAATCCAAGGACAGGCTCCTCTACGGTTAGATTTAGGGTTTTATATCACATGCGTTAACCATTCGTGTAGAATACGTGAAGCACATGTTCTCTTGAAAGTCTAAACGCAAATGTTGAAATAAGGTTTTGTAAGAAGTCTTTGACAGGTTGTTGTGAAACTTAGCGAACGTTGAAAAAAGTTTTATAAAATGTTTCTGCAGTCACACTCGTTAGCGTACCAGCTTTACTAAATGTGTTGTTTGCCTTTATCAAATTGAATGCGTGCGTAGACTGTTTTGTAAATAAAGACAGATAGTGTTTTTGCACTTTGCATCGACAGCATACAAGTATACAAATAACAACCTGTAACGTTGTTAGTCGAATGCATATGAGTTAGGAAACACTCAAAGCATGTGTGAGACAAAAATCACCCTGCTAGATGAAGTGAAACACAAAAGTGTCACAACTAGTTTACGGGAAATAAAAGAGATCTGTGACAACGTTTACACTCATCATAGACAGATGAACATATAGTCTAACTTTCTGACATTCAAATGAAAGTCGTAAACATGAACCGTGGTGTAAGAAACTTTATGACAACAACTTTATGTCGACAAAACTTTCATAGATTGCAGTCGTGTTTAAAGCTGATATAAAGACCTGCAGAAACGCATAAGTCTTAGTTCAACGACTCGACCATTGAACTAACAAAATGAACACGTCTGTGTAGAAAACTCATCAGTAGGAAACAGCAAAGAATGTCATTGAATGATCAAGACTGACTGACATAACGGAATTATTTCATGAGTTTGAAACAGCGAACATTAGGACTGACCATGAGCATAAAAGGTGAGAATCAACGTTTACTTTTCATGTGCATAACAAATGAAACCGTGTCTCATTTCTAAACGAATCGTGCATTGATCATAGAATCAACATTGGAACCTGCATCAAGTGATTTTCTGTGCGAATGCAGACGATGTAAAAATGACACACGGATTGACATTTAACATTGCTTGCAATAGTCAACACGCTGCCATTCAAAATGTTTATCATAAAACCTATCAGTGAAAAAAAAATAAAACCCTCCTGTGCCCACAAAGAATCTTAAGTGCACTCTGACGCCTGTCTGTCGCACTGCCCCTCAGCAGATAGAGTAGAACACAAAGATGACTGACAGCGCAGCCGGTTGGCGATCGTCTGTCGCGCTAGCCCCTCAGCAGATAGAGTAGAACACAAAGATGTACGCTCTCTCTCTGGCACCCGTCTGTCACATTAAACAGAGATTTATCGTATCTGTCAAAGGATGCAGGACCGTATCGTCATCTCAGACCTCCCACCTAGCTGATTCCCACACAGCTCATTGCTATCGCGTCGGAAGGGAGATTCACGCGATAAATGCATCTAAGTTTGTTGAGTGGTTGAGGATGGCCAGGATGACAGTGAAGTAAATCTGACTTCATTTATATTTCACCTATCTTACAAACAGCGACATGGTTATAACTTTATTTCTAACTTTACAATCATCAACTTTATTTATAACTCTACAAACGTCAACTATATTTCTAACTTTACAAACAGTGAAGTGAATCTGACTTCTTTTATATTTCGCCTATCTTACAAACAGCGACATGGTTATAACTTTATTTCTAACTTTACAATCATCAACTTGATTTATAACTTTACAAACAGTAAAATGGTTGTAACTTTATTACTAAGTCAATCCACTCTATTGAAACGACAAGAAAACGACACAGCATGTACATGATATGTTATTAAAAACCACACAGCTTTTTTTTTATACTACCAATTCATTTCATGTGTTCTATCCTATACACTCAAAACTTGCAACGACATTTATTCTATTACACCTGAAATCTATTGACATGTGATACATTACATTAAATCTTCGTTATCAAATACTATCATGAAGCAACTAGCAGTACCTGATTCTAAACATGCATTGATTCCCACGTTTATGACATAAATAATTTTTCTATCATGTGTGACTACATGCTCATCAATATGAAAGGCTTGCAGTGACTTAACTCTTAATGTGTCCATGTCAAGCTTTTGGAAATAAATTTTCATGTACAGTTGACATTCAATCAATTTCAACGGATGCTCCCGTCATAGCATGTTATCCCTGCTTTCGCACTCACGGTGTCATGCTGCATCAACAAGTTGCTTCTATCTAACTTTTACATGAATAAATCAAACGTCCTGATGCTATATGATTATGTCTCGATATGATATTGTTGCTTCTTTTAACTATGTCACTGATTCAAACAGTTAATTACACTACCTATTCATTAAACTTTGCAATCTCAATCTATGCTTTCATCGAATATAAATCTATAATTTAACTACAACAACTATGTTATGTGTTCTATCTCATACACTCAACCAGTAGAAACATTCATTCTGTTATATCCATGAACATGATGTGATAAAATTCACATCGTCTCAAAACCCTTTAACAGCGCTTGTCTTCAAACATATGCTGAATCGCACATAGCTTGTTTGTTACACTAACAATTCATTTCAATGTGAGCTAATCTTGCATCACTCATTTCATGTAACACAACTTTTCACTTTAATTATTCCCACAATGTTACTGCAGTGGTCTCAACAAAATCCCTACCATGTATTCTAACACTCTAATCACTGTGCGATGACTGTTGTGAATTGTATCGCATTCACGTGCATGACTCAGGCCTGTAAATTCCTGTTACTCAGGTGTGAGACGGTTATGAGAACCTAAGATGCTTCAGCGGTTCATTTCAATTTACACGAGTAACATTTGATGCTTTCATGTCTAGTAACATGTATGAGTTACTTCATAACTCTAGTTTCATGGGGACTTTGATTACCAGTATTCATTTTTAGCTTGCTGAAGATGAGTGTTTTAAAATCATCATACTGTGAAGAGAGATTGCAAACTAATGAAGATAGAAATTTGATTTCTTTGTACGTTTGGCGTGTGACTGGCAATCCTTTCATCCCTTTCATCAATTTTCAACCCATCCTCTGAGTTCAACGGGCTTGGAACCGTCAGAAAGTGAAAACACTTTCTGGCATCATTATGGGTAGCCTCATGAAGGCTGCTTGGGACATTCACTAGCCTCATGAAGGCTGTTTGTGGCGTTCTCCAACTCCTGTCTACTTTTGCTCGAAGATCTCTGTAAGAAAGAAAAATGGTGTTAGAGTTGATTGAAAATCAATGACGTTCGAGTAACTTACTAGGAAATTTCCTCTTCACTTTTCTCACTGAAAAATCACACAGTCGACCGTCTACCTCCATACTGATATGAATGCAGGTGACCCCACCTCCCTCGTAGATCTCCTGCGTGGTGTTTAAATCATCTGTAACAGTAGGCACGTCACATACTTGGTTTCTGTAGATTGGCAGGTGTACCTCTACGTGTCTTCTCTTCATTTCTTTGTTGATGTCGTCAGCCTGACTAAGTCTCCTCTTCAGGTCATGATTTTCTTCTCTCATCCTATGACAGTTCCTCTCTATCACACCAAGTCTATCAACCTCCTGCCTCTGATGATTCAACTCGGATACTACCTCCTCATAAGCCATCTCCTTCAATTCCCGCCTCTCTTTCATTAATGTTTCCTCTCTCTTCTGCAGCTGTAATACTTCCCCCTGTAAGACTTTCACCGTTCCCACTTTAATTTCTATTTTGGCTATGTCCTGCACCATCTCTTTATTTTGTCTATTCACGGCCTCATAGCGATCTTTGAGCAGCATGTAATGGACTTGCTGTGATGCCTTTGCCTTCAACTCATCTCTGTCTAGAGCTCTTAATTGTTCGCGTATATCGCCTTTCTTTGGCGTAGAAGTGTTAAGTGGCTCCTCTACATGTTCAGATGCGCGCTCAGATACATGTTCAGATTCCTGTTTACCACTCATGAAAACGGCTCTCACCTCCTGTACTTCCCCTTCCTCCTCACTGCTACTTGTATCGCTGAGGAAATGATCGCTCCCATCATCATCCAAGTCGACAATGTGTCTTACAGCCGCCCTTTCCTCCTGCCTTCGTCTATACAAGTCATCAAACCACTTTTGAAGTGGCAGTTAGAAATAGACGCACTAGGACACTGGTCATGTCTTTTCCTAAATTCGACAAAGTCAGAGCCTGCTTCCACAGCATGATGGACACATGTCTGTATTTCAAAGACCTTCTTATGCTTCCCAATGTGTTCCACCTGTCTCAAGTGCATTTGTATTCGGTCCCTCTGTATACTTTATCGCATGAACATCTTGTGACACTGTAGCGCGAAGACTTTCATAAAACCATGTTGAAACTGCTAGATAAAAGTTAGTTATTTACTACAGTTCTCACAAGAAAGCACTGTTTATCAGAAACATGTTTGCAATAAATGGCATAGGACAGACAATGATGATCCTAACCTTGAGACCCTAGTGTTGGAAAGTGTATCAGTGATGCCTGTAAGATCTGACTTTAAATCTCTAACTTAGAACGTTTGGTAGCAAACGTCAGACGACTCACCGTTGAAAGGAGGAAACAGGAGTGAAACTGGGTAGGGAGAAGCGCCTTACATACTTCTGTCTCACAAAGACAGAATACGCCAATGTCCAAATTTGGTCATGTCTCCTTCAAACGATTTCATCTCGCCATATTTGGAATCTCAACCGCTGATTTTCCTGACTGACGTAGGGAGTCAAGATTGCCATAAATGGACATTCTCGCTTCGTTGTGATGGAAGAGGAATGACGCTCGGCTCACGCTTTGTGACAGCGGTCTCTTTATCCTGAGTGGCAAGTTTGTATGACCCTCAAGTGAACTGAATGTATACGAAGATGAAAAGATGAAAAGATTGAATAGTTCCTAGCGTGTGATAAAATACATGGAATGACAAACGTACAGATGCTCACAATGATACTTAGGGGCTTCACACCATTTGAATGTTTTCTTATATCATGCTCACTTTCGAAGAGGCCTGATTCAATGGTTCATTCGAAGGATGCTTGTAAAGTTCAATACTGCATTCCCATGACATTTCAATTTTATGTGTTTATACAAGTGTATAAGCTTTCACTGGACTCGCATCGCCTTATAAAGTGTTCGTTTACGCAGCGCATGAATTTATATCTGTCAATAATGTTGAACTCAATATCTCTCTCACAGAAGCACACACATTGTCACTTTAACCATGACTGGAATACAGTTATCCCACATCAACTTTATTTCCAACGTTACAAATGCTGAAAGGATTCTAACATTATTTTATACGTCCCCTATCTTACAAATACTGAAAGGATTCTAGCATGATTTCAAACTTTACAAACATCAACTTCATTTCTAACGCTACAAACAGTGAAATGCTTCTGACATTATTTTATACTTTACCTATCTTACTAACACTGAAATGATTCTGATATTATTCAAAACTTTACAAACAGTAAAATGGTTGCAACTTTACTACTAAGTCAATCCACTCTGTTTGAAGTACAACTTTATGTAAAAAGAAAACGACACAGTATGTACATGATATGTTATTGAAACCCACACAGCTTTTTGCTACACTAACAATTCAGTTCAATGTGAGCTAGTCTTGAATCACTCATTTCATGCGACATAACTTTCACTTTACTTATTCCTACAATGTTACTACTATGTGTTCTAAACTTTATGAGATCGCTTTCACTTCTATCTCGCACTTTCTTCATCATCTAACCAAGTGAATGAAATTGATGATAGATCATCTGACTATGCGCATTGAGTCACATTCTACGCGAATCATATAAAACGCCAAGTCTTGTCATAGGCTTGACTATGCTATTGTCTTAGTGATTTATCTATGTAACTTACACTTTTAAAACGCTAAATCCTTAAATCTCAACACAGGGACAACTATCCTATGGATTTAGGAGTTTTGCTGTATAATTTAGTAAACTTATGTCTCTGTCAGCATACGACTTTTAAAATACAACACTGACTGATGAACGATATTAATATATTCCTAGCTGGGATAACAAGAAACTTTCCTGCGTTGACTATTATATATTTTCCTCATCAACTCTTTACACACTTATGATTCCAATCACTAAGTTACATACAACTCTTCTATTGAACATGCATCAATCACCTTTCAGCTGATCACATCAAATGTAAAGTGTATAACATAATGAGCATGTAACTATCTCTCATCAATGATATGAAATCTGTCTTTTCACTATGAAAACTAAGTCTTGCCTTCAAAGTCATTTTATAAAGCGAACATATGCATCACGTGTTCTACACTAAAAGAGATCGTTCATTTGTGTTATCCCAATCCCTAAGTCCCTAAATCCAACGGTAGGTAACCCTACCCCTTAGATGAAGGACTTTAGCAATTTAGCTATGTCATTCACCAGTGGCTAAGTTAGTAAATGCATGTATACACTCTACAACGACAGTTATCATTGATGTATGTTATATAAAACGCTAAATCTCTAAGTCCAACCGTGACTGTCATTGCCTGCATTCCTATAGAACATGTTGCTCCGATGATTCTTCCACCACCCTTACTCTTTCCATTTGAGGGGTAGTGAAGAAATGAATTCATGACTTCAGGTCAAAACCTCTCTCTACACACGTTTATATTTCACATCATGTAAAAGATCCTTGTTACTTATCATAGGGGCTTTAAAACTTTAAACATGATGATTTCATGGCAGTTAGACCTTTGAAGATGTGTGTTGGACATGTTTAACACTTGTCATGAAGTTGAGTTCTCATCAGATGAATTTAATAAGAGCTTCTTCATTTATATAGAGATCCTTGAATCTAGTGTTTGTGTGTGGCACAGTCTGTAACTGTTCTTTGTTAATAGGGTGGCCTCCAACGAATTAATGACCGGGCCCTCGGAAGGACCGATGGAATACTTCGATTACTCGAAGTATTCCGGACGCTGAATTCTCAGCAACGCCAGATATTCTAGCGCAATCTCCCTAAATAAAGGGTTCTCCACAAGCTCATGTGGAATGAGGTGGACGGGGCAGCGGATTGCTTCGCCTTCGCTGCCTGCAAAGCAGCCAGGAGAAAGACTTTCCCCATCTTCTTTCTGCATCCACAGCGGAGCTCAAGGGTTCGGCTCATGTCAAAGAAAGCGACATCGAACGACATTGCATCAAACGACTTGTATTTGATGAATGAGTGTGAACGTCTCTCTCATATTTCTCACACGTTTTTGTAGCTGGCTAGCAAGGCATTGAAGAATTGAACAAATCGACAGTGACCATGCTTTAACAGCAAATGGCTACTTGCGCGCGCGGAGTGTACAGTAACGAATTTTCAACGTGAGAATCCTTTCAGTCGCCCACGTTAATCCCTTCCGGCGCGATAGCAATGAGCTGGGGGGTAATCAGCTAGGTGGGAGGTCTGAGATGATGATGTGTTCCTGCATCCTTGCTCGTGGGACAGATGCGATAGATCTCTATTTAATGTGACAGACGGGTGCCAGAGAGAGAGCGTACATCTTTGTGTTCTACTCTATCTGCTGAGGGGCAGTGTGACAGAGAGGCGTCAGAGTGCACTTATGATTCTTTGTGGGCACAGGAGGGTTTTATTTTTTTTCACTGATAGGTTTTATGATAAACATTTTGAATGGCAGCGTGTTGACTATTGCAAGCAATGTTAAATGTCAATCCGTGTGTCATTTTTACATCGTCTGCATTCGCACGGAAAATCACTTGATGCAGGTTTCAATGTTAATTCTATGATCAATGACATGCTTTGCTGTTTCCTACTGATGAATTTTCTACACAGACGTGTTCATTTTGTTAGTTCAATGGTCGAGTCGTTGAACTAAGACTTATGCGTTTCTGCAGGTCTTTATATCAGCTTTAAACACGACTGCAATCTATGAAAGTTTTGTCGACATAAAGTTGTTGTCATAAAGTTTCTTACACCACGGTTCATGTTTACGACTTTCATTTGAATGTCAGAAAGTTAGACTATATGTTCATCTGTCTATGATGAGTGTAAACGTTGTCACAGATCTCTTTTATTTCCCGTAAACTAGTTGTGACACTTTTGTGTTTCACTTCATCTAGCAGGGTGATTTTTGTCTCACACATGCTTTGAGTGTTTCCTAACTCATATGCATTCGACTAACAACGTTACAGGTTGTTATTTGTATACTTGTATGCTGTCGATGCAAAGTGCAAAAACACTATCTGTCTTTATTTACAAAACAGTCTACGCACGCATTCAATTTGATAAAGGCAAACAACACATTTAGTAAAGCTGGTACGCTAACGAGTGTGACTGCAGAAACATTTTATAAAACTTTTTTCAACGTTCGCTAAGTTTCACAACAACCTGTCAAAGACTTCTTACAAAACCTTATTTCAACATTTGCGTTTAGACTTTCAAGAGAACATGTGCTTCACGTATTCTACACGAATGGTTAACGCATGTGATATAAAACCCTAAATCTAACCGTAGAGGAGCCTGTCCTTGGATTATGGACTTTTACGACCCATGCGATTCAATGTCATGGAACTAGCTCTCACACACTCAACGTTTGTGAAAACATCTGGTTTTATAAAACTTGCAACGCTTACTATAAGACCTTTTAACGCTGTGAAACAATCTACACAATGCAGTAAAACTTTCTAGCGCTGTGGTGAACACTGTTTTCATATAACATTCTAAACTCTCAGTCTCACTGCAGTAGAAAACTGCTTTTAGTAAACCTGATGAAGCTAATCTAACAGTCATGAAGTTTGAATTTTCTAATAGGGAACATTTGCTAACTGTCTCCAATAAAACTTTCTAACACTGTGAAAGTAAGTTACAAGACAATCTACACTGTGCAGTAAAACCTTTTCGATAAAACTTTCTAGTGCTGTGAAAGTAAGTTACAAGACAATCTACACTGGGCAGTAAAACCTTTTCGATAAAACTTTCTAGTGCTGTGAAAGTAAGTTAATAGACAATCTACACTGTGCAGTAAAACCTTTTCGATAAAACTTTCTAGTGCTGTGATGAGTTCGGTCAGTCATATAACGTCAATGATCGAACTTTATTTTCACAAACGTACGTCACAGCAAAAACTATTTGACTACACTAACGTTTGCATTTCATGACACTTGTGTATCGTAAAACTTCGATGATCAAACTTTGCTTTCTCAAACGGGCGTCGCGGGAAAATTATTTGACTACACTAAATTTGCTTTTACAAACCATGATACACTTTCTGACGACACTCACGAATAAACGTCTTGATCAAACTTTATTTTCGCAAACGTGTGTCGAGGTAAACTACTTGACTACACTAGCTTTGTAAACCATGATACACTTTCTGACTAGACTTACGAATACAACTTCAATGATCAAACTTTCTAACTATACATCAACCTGTGCTCCAGTAAAACTTTTGTACAACATGACAAAGTTTCTGACTAGACTTACGAATACAACTTCAATGATCAAACTTTCTAACTATACATCAACCTGTGCTGCAGTAAAACTTTTGCAAACCATGACACACTTTCTGACTAGACTTATGAAAAAACCTTCGATGATCAAACTTTACTTTCACAAACGTGTGTCGCGGTAAACTATTTGACTACACTAACTTTGCAAACCATGATAAACTTTCTGACTAGACTTACTAATACAACTTCAATGATCAAAGTTTCTAACTATACATCAACCTGTGCTGCAGTAAAACTTTTGCAAACCATGACACACTTTCTGACTAGACTTATGAATAAACCTTCGATGATCAAACTTTATTTTCACAAACGTGTGTCGCGGTAAACTATTTGACTAAACTTTGCTTTTGCAAACCATGATACACTTTCTGACGACACTGACAAGAGCTTGTTCACTAGCGAAGAGAGAAATCTGTGATGTGTTGCGTGTGGCGCATGAATGTCCTCCCGTTTCATCCCTTCATCATTTCTTCTCCGTGATAGAGACAGTTCGTAAAAGAACTCATGGTTCATTCTCGCATGGTTGGCCAACTATCGGGAGACAAGTGCAATGGAAATTTTATGAGGTAACCTGTGGCAGATAGCTAAATGTCGCCCTGGTGGTCAGAGTACAACGTTGAGACGAAAGGCAACCACTTGCAAACATGACGCAGAGAGGTTTCACAAGGATTACCATTGCCCACGTCCCGTGCAGTACTCATCGCTACGGACTTCACCGCTGTCTCGAAAGAACGCCCACACACAGGAAGTATGACACCGAAAATCTCAGTGACTTGCACCGTCCATGATTTGATCGCCAGACATGAAAACCGGTGGAGTTATTTACAGGAGGTTGGTAAGTCGTTGCTTTGATCAGCTTGATAGCAAGCCGTAGAGAGAGATAGCAACTTCACAAGCGTTTTGCAATGGAGATGTATAGAGGCCACCCATGACAAAATAGCAAAGACTCAACCGATTGGCGTTCAAAGTGCAACGTTGAGAACTGTGTCAAATGCCCAACATGAGACATGAGTTGCCGCAGCGTTTCGGTCTAAAATAAGACACACTCCCTTGCCACACTTATCACTGCGGCATCGTCCACCGTCCCGAAGGAACACCCTGTCAGTGGAATATTACAGCAAAACTTTCCGTGTCTTGCTCGCTTTCAGTGAAAAGCCGCTTGGTTCATGAGAAGACTGGCTCAGACATCATTAAATATCCTCTAGTTGACTTCAGCAGGGTCGAAAACCCCAGAAAACCTCCAAAACTAGTGAATTTAAAATTTTCAACTGTTTAGCACTACTTATGAAACTTTATGAGTAGTCTAGCACTTAGGGCAGGTCAATAGCGACCGAACCTTTCTTGAATCAAGTCAAACGGACTTGTAGAAGCAAAGTTACAAGCCTTTAAAGTTTTGGAGTCTTTTATGGCCTGGAGACGAAGGCCATCTCCTGGCAAACCTCTAAGTCTGACGCCTTAGCTGAGTTCAGCAATGAAGTTTTCTAAGTCGGAAACCCGGTTTTTCAGATTTCCAATGCTATCATCGGAGCTCCGGAGTTCACCTATCCCAACCCAGTCGGGAGGAGAACTGATTTCCACAAGCAGAGTTTCCACTTATATAGTTTGTGGCGATCAGCTGATGACGTAATACCCATCATCCAAAAACTGGTTCTAGTGCTCCGATTGAGCTGGAAATACGCTATTTCAATATAGAATTTGACGCTGAATCCGAATCTGGCCTCCATTTTCCCATCCGATGCTTCGTTTTGGCTCTACAGCCCACAGCCATCGCAAAAATTCTAACTCGTTTTTCGGAAAAATGATGACAAATTTTTTCTCTCCTATGGCTTTCAAATTTACCATGCCAAAGCAGAATTTGACGCTGATTCCAAATCTGGTGTCTGTTTTCCCGTCTGAGGCTTGCTACACCCGCTAGAGCGATTTTCGTAAAAATTCTTACTCTCGTTTTTCGGAAAAAATGTTGAAAATTTTCAATGACGTCTCACTTCCAAACGAAGGCAGATAGGAACAAGCCATGTTTTGCACTGCATTTGTCTCATTCTTAGCTTTCAAACGAGCTATTGCACGACTTTCTACCATCTCTGGAAAGCCATCTCAGTTGGAAGATCGCTGCCGAGGGGGGGGTCAGAACTTTTTCTCTCCGATTGAGTTGGGAAGAAGTTCCTAGACCCAACATTGGCCAAAACGTCCGAATTTGCACTCCGTTTTCCCATTCGAGCCCACCTTTCTGTCGAAAAACGACTTTTCTCATCCCAAAACATCCAAAACCCGACTTTTCCAACTCTGACGTTTTCCTGCCATTTTCCTCCCTCAACCCAGGAAAAGTGGTCCAAAGTGAGCTTTCCATTGCATTTTTCTCACTCATTATTAGCTTCAAACGAGCTATCACACGACTTTCTACGATTTCTAACACCAAAGTTGGAAGTTTGGCAGGAGGGGGGGGGGTCAGAACTTTTTCTCTCCGATTTCGCTGGAAACATCCTTCCTAACCCAACATTTCACGTAGATTCCGAATCTGGCCTCCGTTTTACCATCCGAACCCTCCTTCTGCCCGAAAAACGACTTTTCTCATCCCAAAACCATCAACACCCGCCTTTTTCCAACTCTGCCGCTCCACCCCTTGCCTCTCAGGAAAACTCCTCCCGCCTTCCTTCCCCACCCAAAATTTCAAGCAGATTCCAAATCTAAACTCCACTTTCACATCCAAACCCTCCTTCCTGACGATTTCCAACTTTTCTCATCCCAAAAGCACCAACATCCACCCTTTCCTCACTCTAGCCTTCCCACATTCCACCCCTTCTCCTTTCCCATCCCTTACCCGAAAACTCCTTCCTTCCTTCCTTCCAGAGAGAGGGGGTAGGGACCTGTTTCCTCCTCTCGGACCCATCCTTCCATCACATCCTTGACGAACTCCTTCCTGCCTTCCAGAAGGGGGGATGTCTCATCGTTTCGCATTTTGGAATTGAATTTGCGATGAGATTACTACTCACTAATAATGCATATTTGAAATATATCATATATCACATATCAGGAGGGCATAGAAGGTTTTAAGGATATAAAAATACATATTATTTCCAATGTCTGCGCTCTGATATTGCCCATACAGTCCAATGAAATGTTGATTTCTGGAGAAAAATAGAATGCACATGATAAAGTTTCGATATCTATGATTATCTGGCAAGAAGGGCATTGCAGCGTCTTGAGATATACATTTCCAAATACATCTATGCAAGCATAGTTGATATTTATTGCTACTTATGGCTGCACCTTTTTACACTGCTCACACAATCCAATCAAATACTGATTTCAACTTCTTAAACGGCTTCCCGCCGGGTGTGCACTATCAAGAATTCCAATATCACTTTAGATTCATGATTACAACAAGAATTTCATTGTCCCTACGATTGAAAAGTTGTGTTGTTTCTACGAGTGTGAATGTTGGTTTCTTAAATGAAATAATATGACTTCACAATTAGTCAGTAACCTGATATCAGTAAATAGTTTGTACATTTAGAACAAAGCTTTCAACTTTGAGCAAACGATAGAGTTCAACAAGAGTTTCATTGTCTTGAGGTGAATTTGTGGATCAAGAGAATAGGTAGGGTTAGGAAGTAGAACAATATGAATGTTGCCGAAGGATTTCAATCAACCAGTATTCTAACATGTACAATTGAAAATTGAATCAATACATGAGTCTAAACGGTAAATATAACTCGAGCAATGTCTTGTTGTTTATCTGCTTGCCAAGACAAAAGATTTGCAACAATAGCAGTTCGTGAAGGAAAGGTGGAAAGTTTCTTACAGCATGGAATTCCTGTAACCTATTGTCATTTCAAAGTGATTTTTCAAAACAATCCTTAGACTCAATTCCACTCTTAACACTTTTTCAGATATACATATCCAAGTTCTGCAGTTTAGGATTCCAATTATGTTAGGACAAACCTCTACTCGACAGAAGCTGTTGTGTTGCTGTAATCCCGGAGTGAAGCTGAGCCGCAAAATAATTTTTTTCTGATATAATTTTTTTATAATTCTTTAAATAAATGTATTACCAATGAGCCAGTCCCGAACCCGGGTTTGAAGAAAGCTACATCACAAAAATTGCAATCCTTTTGAAATCATGCTCATATTAGATCATGAGGTCTCTCTTGGACATTTTTGTTGAGCTTGCTCATAACTTTAACTGTGTTTCGCAGCTGTGTGTTCGTGTGAGCTGAAATTATGTTTGTTAAATGCTAGATATATCAAATATACATGAAGAACACAAATGATATAAAAGTACAGTTTAAACGTGCAAATTAATCACACAAAATAATATTATTTTCTGAAAGCCATTGATTTCCGTGAGACGCATGATACTCAATGCTTGCAAATCCATGATTAATTCTATGATCACGAAATATGTAAATGATCAATTTACATTTTGAACAATTTGTGATCAATTTAGTGATATTTATAGTGTGTGATATCTATGTTGCACAGGGGCTTGCGCGATTCAGCTTTCTCATGACTCCGAATTGCGTGACTCAAGTGCACTATTAATCGAAAACTGTTCGATTACAAATGTTTACAGCTTATGCAAAATCTTGAAATTCTTTTGAAATTCTAGACCATTCATTTCATTGCCGATTCAGGTACATTAAACTGATTGATTGATGATTGATGCTTGCAATATCCATTTTCAAGCATGCAGGAATGTAGCAAAAGGCAATGTGTTTAACAGCATGTAAAACAGTTTTGAGAATTTATTACAAGTCTAATGAGTTTGCAAATTACACATGACTATTTCAGAGATTTTAAAAGATAAAGTTATAATTTGTCACAATCAAAAAGCTTTGTGGCACTGTTTGATATGATATTGATTGATATGATGTTGATTGATATGTAGAACATGTTACAAAATATCAAATCAAAGTATTGAGATCATTATTCTGTGAAAGTTAACACCAAGAATGTCATCTAAAATTTAGTGTATCTTGTGCATCTTGTGTCTTGATAATTGAGAGGATAAAGATTCTCCCAACATAGTTCATCGAAGTTCCTATCAGAAGAAGTTTTGAAGAATATCCTGATCAAGAACGGCTATGCGCCTTTGTGTGTCCGGAAATATTTTACTGCAACCGACAAGGTCCCTACAGTGGAGAAGAAACGGCAATTCCTTCGTCTTCCCTACTACGTGCAACAGTCAACGCAGATTTCCCGGTCTGTCATCAAAAAGCAGTGGGAAGCTGTTATTACCAAGCCCAACTGTGTGTCATTTACAAGACTTTGCATTTGTGTTCGAATACTCCAAAGGATCTCATTCCACTTCTCTACCAAAACGATGCGGTATATTCTTATCTTTGTGTTTGTGGAGCGACCTAGAAGTGTGCGAGGACCTTATCACTTCGTGTCAAGGAACATTAGACCAATTAATATTCTATTTACGATTTTATTTTATTTCACTTAATTTTTATTTCATTTTCCTTGCTTATTTATCTAGCAATACAACCTTACTCAGTTATTTATTGATTGCATGTTATTCAATTTTTGTATTGTACTTGGGTTAGCAGTATTATTTCATTGTATCAACAGCGTAATTATCATTTTTTGTCATGGTGTTGAATCTGATTTAATTACGTGACTTAACTTTGACTCTGATTTACGCATCTTATGATTCCGTTACTTTCCTTGTTTGACATTACTTTCACTTTTCGATCCATGATTGTGTGACGTAGCTACTATTGTCCTCTGTATCCTGCGTGCAATGCCAGTCAGTCTGAGTATTTGTCATGATTGTCTTTGCAACTGTCCACTTTGTGATTCCATTCAGTTCCGTGTAAGCTACAATCACAGAATTAGATTGTTTAATCGTATCACTTTGCCATAAGTGCAAACTGATTCAAACAGATGGCACATGCAGGAACTTAATAAGTGGGCAAAAAGAAATTTTTTATACCTTACAGAGATAGGAAAAATAGTCGTGCGTCGCTTGCGGATTGCTCTGAATTCCTTCAAAATGCTCCGATCGCCACGATTCCTCCAGATTCGAAGAATTCAGATCATTGCGCAAAAGTTTTCTCGATAATGTTGGTCCTTCCGATCATTTAAAAAAAGTTAACAGGCGTACGAAAAAACGTTCACAAACTTCTCTGCAGAACTTGTCATCGACTGTCTCTTTGCTATGTTATCCGGTTGATAACAGTCACTGAAACTTTGCACAATTTGGCGTGTTTAATGTTGAACTGGCTGCACATTGTTCGATTGATACGTGTATGGTGTTATGTCAGCATCAGCAGATTGTGCCATTTCATTAGCGTTATATGTTCCAATGTTTCCCTTCTAATCAAACAGAAGAGACGACCTGTCTAATTCTGTGGTTGCAATAGAGAGCGGACGAAGCGCCTAGCAATCTATGTCGTTTTCATTACTACGCGTAAGTTCATATACAAGACTACACTTTATTATATTATTTATTTATTAGGAAGTTGAACTCCATTTCTAAAATTCATGCGCTAATGTTGTTTTGCATTGATTTTCTTTAAATCGTTGTAAGTAGGATGTACAAGGACTCTTTGGAGGAAATGTGATTGATCTTCGACCATTCCACGGACAGAATTTGATTAACAATTTACTGATTCTTCTGACAAAAAAAGTGAATGAGCGTTGGTTGAATAAATAATGAACATTCTTCGCATAAAATAAATTGATATTTTTCAAGGCATAACTTTTAAGCTAAGTAAAATACGGCACCTCTGATTGTTGATCAAAAACCTTTCGGGTATTAAACTTGTCCGGGAGGTAGCCTACAGTTGTGCCTTAAGTTCTTGACTGTCACAAAGCTGTATGTCAGTCGGATCAGACAGCCTACCTGTCATAAAAAGCTTCGATAGAAAAATCCCGTGTATTTTCAATGAAGCAATTTTGACATCAACACAATTATATTTAGTTATTTACTGCAGATAAATGAAGAAGAGGTAGACTATACTTCTTTAATGTGATTTGTATACTAAAATGCGTTTGCAGTTTTTCTAAATAGATGATTGAGTTACAAGTATTCACAAACAGACATATCATCCTCAATGGAAATGTCGCATATGGTATTTGTTGAAATTTCTACAGGATGTGATTGCCGCTCAAGGGTCGCCAAACGAGATCAAAACTTCATCGTTGTGTAAAGATTTTAAGATTCGTTGAATGTGCTAAGTGATACAATACTAATACTTTTACCGAAAAATGCTGCTGAAAAAGTCTGACAAATTTTTCCATTGATACAGATGATCAATTTCAATTACTTTATACCATGTAAAAGTATATGTTTAGTACCTTATATTGACAGAGAGTTTAGGTTGTGTCCGGTCAGTTGTGGTCAGCAGAGGTACATAGCTACATTGAGGTTTCGGCTATTTTTGCCGATCCGCCGTGCAAGCAAGTTCATTAATTGACTTGGTTGTTGCCCTTTGCATTAATTGCCTACTGCTAAATAAAGCCTTGCTGAGTTTTTTCTCTGTTATATCAGTATCTGTGTCTTCTTATTTATCATCAATAATGCTGATAAGATCATTAGAGAAGATTATTAGAAGTTTAGAAGAAGATTGTTAGACAGTTGGAAAATTATGAGAGACACTCTGTTTTGCTCCCATGTGTTAAGAATCAACTAAATCTAAATCAAAATAATTGCTTATGCTGATGATATAACTGCTACTGAGCTTGTGAATAAAAACTCGCAACATGATTTCAGTCTATCATAGATCAAATTTGTAAATAGAGTTCATCTAGGCATCTCGCCATCAAAATCTTAAGACCAAATGCATGTCAGTAGCTAGACAATCTTGGAAGACTTAGCATTTAAATATATTCGTAAATGGCTGTCGCATAGAACAATTTGAACATATTAAAATTTAAGGCATGCTTTTCTCATGCTATCTATCAGGCAAGTGTCTGAACTGTATAAATAATGTTGCAAGTCTTATCCCTCATCAAAGGACTTAATAAGGATGGCAGAAATCCAGATTCTATTGTTTGGAAAAATTATCTGAGTCTGGTGCTTTGTAATATATCTTGCTGCTATTCCGTGATTCAACAAACTCGACCGCATTGGTTATATTGTCTTAAGATGGACAAAGTCATATGAAAAATGTGAGAGTACAAAACATCTTCAATTACGACATGACAAACTGTGCATTAAGATCATCAGCAAAATTGCTCGAAACAAGAACTCACATTCCTTGTCTTGCTTTTCCTCGGTGAGGGAAGCTCGGAGTGATATTAGACACTCAAGAAATTGCCTTTGAAATCCACACTACATTGCAAATCTGTTGTTAAACATTCCTCACTCTCGTGATCATGTTATGTGCAGACGTTTTCATATTATACGAGTAGGGCCTATACCGCTTTGGTACTAATAAATAAAGAATTATCATTATTACAAGACTTGAAGCGTTTGATCCACAGAAGCATTGATTAAATTGGTTGAATTAAAACACTTCAGTCATGTACATTATATCTCGACTTGGGAGCTAGATAATTCAGGTCCAAGACCGGACGCGTCTCCAACTCTACTTGTGACTACTGACATTGTGCATCCAACACTCCTTGATTCGTTTGTTTATTACACTCGAGTCCCTGAGTTACGGACACTTATTCAAAACTCTCTCTTCCACATGCAAGGTAAATGTAGTTTTATTCAGATGCTGATGATGAACAACAGCCCACTTCTGACGGATTAACCCCTTGACTGCTACCAAGAAATTTGACAAGAGGCTGTGTGGTGCGGATGACTAGGTATTCAAGTCATAAGGATGATTCCGTTATATGCGACTTGACGAGTCCTCCTTCGCGTGCTGTAATTAGCTGATAAAGCAAATATAAGAGTGGAATGAAGAAGTTTTAAGCTGTTCGAAGATTAAGATCGGCGCTGCGGGGAAAATGAAAATTATGCAATTGGCAAACATACTCAGATGATGTATGCATAGGTTGAACATGGGTTGAACGATCTATGAAGGATGATAAAGGAAGAGATTCATAACAGATAAATTGGACAATAAAGTGGTCGAGTAAATATATTTTATTGAATACAATTAACTCTGTTCGCGATACTTTGATGCTTTCTTGAATATCGGGGCAACATCAATGAATGGCAACAATAAGATTTCGCGGTATCAAAGTAAACAAATCTATATTCTCGATGCGAGTAAGTAAACAAAAGTATGATTTCTCAAATCTCTATTATTTCTCTTAATGAATGATACTGAGCTCAGTATTGTCAACAGTCTCTTTGTGTTCAACAGACTTGGTGGTTTATGTTTTGTTATTGAAGCACTAGGTGACATGCCACGCGTGATTCACGCGTAATTACGGAACACCCCAAACATCTGTGGTTAAGGACATTCTATTCTTCTACCCGCGTACATACACGCTGCACTAAGAGTCAGAAATCACTTGATCTGATGCTGTTAAAACATGGGAAATGTTTATGAATACGCGCGGGTGAGCGTTTATAGTTTGCGCGTCATCTACGGTTGTCTGCGCTGCCGCTTGAACCACTAAGATGAAACGCTAAGCATGTTCTGTCTTCCCTGAGCATGAAATTGAAGTCCTATCACATTATTTAGCCTCTGATACATGCAGACACATGATGCGATCGATACTTGGACTTGGGACATAAAATATATGCCGATAATTGGTTCAACAGTGTGCGCCTCGCAAATTTTCTTTTGAACAGAAGAACTTTTTTTGATTGGAACTATTCGTTCAAACAGAGGTGTTCCTGTAGTGTTGAAATCAGAAACTGTTGCTGCTCGATCAACTTCCTTTGTAAGATCAGGTAGCATACTGTTGTCGAAATTTTGTGATAAAAATCGAGCGGGGTGAAAATTGCTTACATTATCAATACTTTTAATGTTGCAAATATGCATGATGCATCTTGTGTGACAAAACAAGGTAAACAAATCGATTTTCAAAAAAGTGAAAGTATGATTTCCTACAATAGAAATATGGGTGGCGTCGATCGATCAGATCAGATATTGCACCCATATGATGCTGCAAGGAAATCTTACAGATGGTTTGTCAAGATAGGCGTTCATTTGATACAAAGACTCTGTCTAAATGCGCGTGTTGTGTACCGCAAATATGGTGGTAAAGAACGTTTTGAACAGCTTTTGATTTCATGTACAAAGAAACTTTTGTTAGGCACAGGTGATGGACAATTAGAGGTACATTTACCTCAATCCATTGATGTGAGTGTCTGTCACTATCCAAAAAAATTGTCAGCGCGAGGAGAGAATAGATACCCGACTAAAAGATGTCGTGTGCGCTACCGTGAAGGTCGCAAGAAATTTTCCACAATTGTATGTGAAACGTGTCCAGGTGAACCTGGTCTGTGCATCACAGATTGTTTTAAAAAGTTTCACGCAAAATAAACATACACATTATGTCAAATTTGTATGCTATTTTACGTAGTTGTAAATACGTCGAACAATAATGTAATTATATTCAATGTAAAATATACAAATTTAGAATGGGATTTCTAGTTTGCTTTCTAATGATATGCTCATTTGAATATACTTACAGAAGCGAAATGTTGACTTTTTATTATTGAAGTTATACTTGGAATGGGATCTATTACTAAAAAGTCCCTACACGTATTCGCTTATAATACAAATTTCATTGGCCGGTCAATCATTTATTATATTTTGTGTTGAAAAGCACGAAGGTCTCTCTGGAAAGTTTTAATTTGATAAGAAAAATTAATGATAATGCAAGTTACAATAACAGAATATTAGAAAGCAATTATCAACATAATAATAAATCGCTGATTAAATTTATCTAAGAAAAAGTTAAATTGAAACAAGAGAAAAGAAATAGGGCCTATGAGAAAGAGCACAGGGGATTTGGATAATTTGTCATTTCTAAATTGCAATGCTAATTTGATAAAAATAGAATAAAAGCGATATTTCATTTTACATTTATTTTGACATTATATATTTCAATATTGTTGTTATACATCTAATTTGTTAACGTCATCAATAGCAAAGTGATGTAAAACGGGAAATGGGTTTTTAATCTAAAAAACATCTAGTAATTAGTTTGGCCAGGTCTAGCTGCTTTGCTATCGATACGCGATTCTCGACGCTTGGTAATAACGCACACAATTTGGGTAAGGGAAATTTTGTTGAAACAGCGAAGAGCAATTACGTCTCATAGTCATATCCCGGTCTTTCCTATAAACATCAATGGCTATAAAGAAATTCATGCCCAAGCGAGGATTCACAATTCTTATGCGTTATCTTTATCCGCTTTTAATTTATGAAAGATGTTATCTATCTATACCATTCACCAGCAGAGACGACTAGACGAAGCTGTTATTATGTAACCAAATTAGCTCAGACATAGAATTTGTAAATATTGACATTGTTTGTTGGTAATTATCACGATGGGAATCATTCTTGTAATCTGTTAACAAAATCTCCAGCACACAAGTGGTTAAAGTGACCATTTTAGAGCCGCACACAGGATGACACAAGCCATGACTAGAATACCCAGTCATTAGCAGTCAAGGGGTTAATCACTCCGTCTGCTGTATTAGAGACATTGGACACTGTTTTGGGACTGAGTTAAAGAGAGCTGAAACTGATCATTTGCCTTCTGTAAAGATGAGAATATGTGTCAAGATGAGATAGTAATCATTGAAGTAGATGACTGTGATGTCCTTATTTACTAAGCGATCATCTTTAAATGAGCGAAAAAAGAATTGAGGAATTGAAGAATTGAGCATATAAACCTATTGAATTGTTTCGAGCGATGCATGTGTATTTTTACCCTGATGCTTTGATTCGCGTGGAAGCAAAAATCATACGAAAACGGATCAGCCTAAAATATTTTTAACATCTGCATTGAAGTATTACTGCTTCTACACATGTTTCACTCTCCATTAATTCCACATTAATGTATTTTGTGGAGGGATTAATAAGGAAAACATAATAAACAGTAATTGTAGTTCATACATTAAATTTTCCTGAGATGCGGACAATGCTCTGTCCCAAGGTGCCTCGTGTCAAAGGCCCAAGGTGTCCGTCGTTCCATGATGTATAAGAACATCACAAACAATATTTCAGAACAGTGAATAATCCCTACATTTCAAGGCTTCAATACTTAGGAGAGGCGTGTTCGTTTTCGACAAATGAGTGGAGAGTGAGCATTGCCTTGATTTTTGCACAACAGAAATTTAGTGGCTGTTATCGTAACCATTCACAAACTCGTCCACAAAACCATCTCAATTAGTCGAAAACATTTCAATGAAAATTCCCTCTTACAACCATTGGCTTTGTGGTGGTATTGGTTGACTTCTGTTTGAAATTTGGAATGCACCCGAACAATGCAAATAAATGGAATTGCATATAGGCAGCTGAAAAACCAGACCATGACACCAGAAATCTCCAAAATCATGTTCAAGTTCTTGACCATAATTGCTTTCTTCGGACTTGGTTTTCTGTAGGTCGCAAATGGTAAGTTCTGAATACACACTCACAAAAGTAACGGTATAATAACGGCTGCACAACGGTAGTATCCGTTAGATGCTAGAAGAATAACGTTAGTACATGACGGAATGGTGTTAGATTAATATACCTAACGCCAAATTATCCTAACGGATTTTAGAATTTACAAATAACGTTATCAAATAATAACGCTAATGATAATTAAAATAGCGTTATGAAATAATAGGTTTTCAAATGTTTAATAACGTTATCAAATTGGCTTTAGTGATGTTTTGAAGTTTTAATTGTCATCGTTGTTGAAAGTTTCTACATATATATATATATAGGCCTAGACATGTTATTTTTTTTTCGTTTAAGAATATAACGACATGAACGCATTCATGATGTTCCCGGTGAAAAAAAATCGTCGGCGATGCCTCGTCAATTAGTCGGGCAGTGTCGGCTGTCAACCGTATCGGCGCACCGAGTGAATGCCGACACAGGAGTTTTCGGTACCCATCGGCTAGGTGACGGCTGCGCCGACATGATGATTAGAAAATTGGGAAGTATCGGCATGTTCTCCCTATATGCCGACAGTAGCTATATATAGCCGGACCAATATTATCAAATCTCGTCCACTCCAATTCGTATGATCTATATAATTTAAACACTGCTGTGATTTACAACAGAAAGACTCCTGCTGCGCTCGAGGAGCATAGTCAGCACATTCTGCTTCTTTGCAAGTGGCACAGATGAAAGACAAAAAGGCAACCTCTTGCAAAAAGGATTACAGAATTCCTCATACCAGATATCAGGACCATATTTCCGACAGCATGTGGTAAGTTAAGATATCAATACATGTCTACATATAGCGGCAGATATGGGTCAACAGTCTGTCTCCGTTCCTTGTATTTTCTTTTGAGTGATTCAAAATGTAGATAGAATTACATGGAAATTCACAGAACATCCTGACAAAAAGAGAAACGCATGTTAATGTATTAGATGTGTATACAATCCTACATTAACACAGCCTGATTTTAATTGGTGCATTAATCTGTTGCACATTCTTCGCTGCAGCGCAGAAAATGTTGCTAGTACTCTAACGCAACGAGAAAGCAAATTAAAGGAAAAAATTCTTTCGAAAGTTGAAAACCCTGCTCAGAACACATTGTTGCGTTGTATTCAGTAGCCGTTTATCTGTCTATTTTCGCTTTCTCCGAACGACCGTGAATTAGGGTAATTCCTTTTGAAAGAGGAATAGAGCTTCTTCCAACCTTCTATTTCTAACCATTGTCGGATGTCTAGAGCACCGGGATATGCAACTCCTAAATTTTCACGAATATCCCAGTCTATACTATAGAGTGAAGACTGATAGATTTCATTGTTCGATAGCGCAAAGCGCATTTCAATGCGCTGCTGTTGACGGGAAGTTTCATACAGGACAGCACAACAGTGTGTGCACACGCAGTCATAATACTGCCTTTGTCCTTCGATTCCCTCCTCACAGTGATCTGCCGAATCTGCATGCAAATATGTGAGGCTAGCGTCATCTGATTGATCGATACGTTGCTATAGCATCAAGTTGGTTAGCTTGTCTCAAAGCATGTCATTTATGCGTGTGCCGGCACACGGAGTGCAGCCAGTCTACGATAATAAACAGCAAGTGCACATAAAGCACATCAGATAACTCAACGAATGTGCATATATCGTTTTTTGCATTTTCTCATGACCAAACTCTTCGCGACAAATGGATAAGAGCAATTGAACGAGAGGATGTCGATAATTTTGGCCAAAGAAGCGTTTTCGTTCCAACCTTGTCTTCGCGAATTTGTTCTGTATTTTCTCGAAAATGATTTGATCAAGACAGATCAACAATTCAAGATCATCTAAGCGTCCAAGAAAAGAATTGAAACTATTGCAACTCAAATCTTCGGCAGTTCCAGTGTTTTCAACAACTTTCCATCATACTATACCTCGGCATCTTCATCAAATACACTTCATCCTTCACTTAACAAAAGAAGAATCAACGACAGCGGCTCGCATGGAAGGAGAGAACACAAGAATGGAAACTTGATAATTCGAATTCCCAAGGATGATATCACCGATTTCGAGGATCTCTTAGATTGGCTTCCTTCAATAAATCTCCCAACAAATTACACATATGTTACGACTTCCGAGTGCGCAGTGTTTTCTCATTTTTCTTCAGAATCATTTAACAATAAATTGTTTCCACATTTTCAAAGTTTCATTCGTATATTTCATGATTTGTCATTTGACTTCTACATCGATGGAATCGGGATACATGGCAATCGATTTTATTATCCCTTGGAAGCGAATGACACAATCTAAGAGAATTGACTAATTTATGCAAAATGTAAGTCATTGCTGTGACTCGAACAATCAGGTTGTTAATAGGTAAGCTGATCTATAACTATTTCTCTCCATCGGTTGTTAGTTATAATTTGTACAGGATTTAGTAATTCTATTATTGTACGCATAGGTCTATCACTGGCAATATTTGTTCAGAAATAAAGGCGTTCCACATTCTAGATCGTTAAGCTTATCCTGATGTTATTACAATGACATGATAATTAGCATTTTTCATGATGAATTGATGACAGTATATAACACGTCTACTCATTACCTAATGTGCCTCTAGAGAAGTAAAACCCACTTAATAAATCACAATTTTTAAACATGAAATCGTGTTGATGAAGAGATGAAGCCGCATGAGATGAACAGTCAAATGAGTATTCATCGCATTGTTCATCGAGATACGTCAACGTTTAGTGAAAATGTGTGATTATGACATTAAAAATCTGCTTGATTGCTTACATCGAATAGCTGCCATTATTAATTCAAGTTAAACTGCTTTTGGTTGTGAGTCACTCGCGTATTTGTTACAGCATTCAATTTGTGGTTGCGAACTTCGATGAGAATCTGTTGACATGTGTATTTATATTTAATAACACCATGCCATGCAGTCATAACGAAGTACATGTACAAATCAATTTTCGAATTATAGTTGTGATTAGTTGATACTGGCTTTGACAGGGCAATCCAAAGTTAGCAATATACTGACGTCAATCTTCAATACATTTCGCGGTACATTTCAAACAGTGATCAGTCAGGGGACTTGCTGCATCTCCATTCTTGATAGGGGCGGGTGGGGCACATTGAACATGTTTTTGATCTTTTCTCAACAGTTTGAATATACTAAATCAAATGAACCAAAATCAAACTCGGATGAAAGGTTGAGGGTATCCCTAGTAATCTCTGAGTTGTTGGACGTTTTTGTGACATTTAATCTCCTCACAATTTTAATTTTAAAATTTCTACCAAAGTGGTTCAATGTGCCCCACGCATGGGGCACATTGAACCACCCACTGGGGTGGCTACTTTGCGATGTTCATCAAATCTCAAACGAAAAGGGCGTTTAGATCATCTATGTAACTATTAGAACTAAAATGACGAATAAGCGCATAAACAACAACTAATATTGCGATTATTATGATTAAGAAGTTACTACAAAGAAAACAATTAGTTAGCGTGTATTATTATTATTCTTGTTTCGAAATAAGTAACATAATTTTATCTTACTTTAATTTGCGAATTTAACGTCAAGTTTATATTTACGAATACGATAATTAATTTTGCGAGAAAAACTATCACTAATAAAATCAATATTTAGAACAACTTTATTTTCATTAAAATAGTTTTTGATTTACGCGAGCGTTTGTTAATAACGAAATCTCTATCAGAGCGACCATCACACTTGAGACGAGATTTGGTTTTGTTTCCAGCTTCGATGCCAAGAGAGTTAGAGCTGTACTTCTTTTATCGATGCTGTCAAAGGTGTTGAGAGTGAAGTTTCTCTTTACATAACTGGAGACCCAACTATCTTTAGTAAAGGACGGGTACAACTTGACACGATTTCATTTTGATAATGGCAAAAATTAATTTTGCTTAACCCATAGTGAAATCTTAAATAGTTCAAGTAGTTATTTTCAGGGATATCGGTGGCAAACTTAGTATCCTTATTGAGTGAGTTTAACACTTTTTAGCTTTTAAATCAGTAAATAAAGATGAAGTTTAATAAAGTTTATAGATATAAATAATAATATACAATAAGAAAAGTTAATCCTTTTGATAAATAAGTCTATTAATAATAATTTTTCTTCTAATTTATGTCATTTTTTTATTCTCAAGAATGAGCGATCAATAATCAATGATGTCAAGCAATAATCAACCATTGAAGCGATAGTAAGTATTCGTGTTCGAAATAGGTTATAAAACTTCTATGTGAAAGTGAAAATACCGCAGTGGGGCCTGCACTATCGTCTCTTGGACTGTGAACCAAGGCTAAACGTTTCGGATGAGTTACTGAATGACAAAGACTTTTGAATTGTGTAGTCGCAATCTTCATCTATCTAAAATTGGTTTAGTGACAACACAACGATGATAAAAACCTTTCGCTTTGGCTTGAACACGGACAATAAAACAAAAGACCTTAAAATTGGACATTTATATCAGGACATTTTGATTTAATCTCAGTCAGATTCATTGTCTTATCCACATATCCGTAGTCCGTGCTCGTATCAACGCATAGGGATACTTTTCTCTCTTATTATATTCAAACATGATTTCTGAACAGGAAAGGACAGTGTAGGAATATTGCCATTTTAGATACGGGCATTTTCACGCGAGATCGTAATGTATTAAACGAATATATGTACATGTATATGGCAAGGTCATCGTTCGAATTTTTGTAGGCGTTCTCCTATGAGATAATCATCAGTTACCTAATAAATTTCCATTGCAACAAATAAGCCTGTGAATAACTGAATTAAGGGAACTTATGATTAACTGAGAAACAGAACGTCCACGCAATTTGAACATAGATTGTGAACTTGTCATTTGTAGGTCGTAACTGCAACGTATGTTACTGCAACGTAAATGTACAATTACGAAAATGAGTACAATGGTAAATTTTATATTCAAACGCAGGGCTGTCCCATGGATGCACATTCTGCTCCTCTTTTCGCGATTATTTTTATGAACGATATTGAGACGGAAGTTCTTTACAAATTGAAGCAGGACCATAAAATTGAACCACTCATTTTCAAGTGTTATATTGACGATGTAATCATGGGTCCGTTTGATCATGACATGGAAATATTTAAGATGATCAGAAATGTTTTTAATTCCATCAATGGGAGCATTCAGTTTACTTTAGATGTTCCTAATAGCGAAACCAAATTGAATTTTTTGGACATTTCTGTATTCGTAAAAAATGAATGCAGCCACTATAAAATTCAACAATCAACTTTATCAAAATGGTTACAAAAAAACTAAAGTATGACAACAAAAGAAAATTATAAAATAAGCCAGACTTAAAAAATTTCGTTATTTGGAAATGTAATTTCCTCAATGATACATGCAACAGAAAGTTGACGGCTTTAGTAAAAAAAATACGATCTTCCCATAAAATTAGTTAACAAACATGGCAGGTACTTAAAGCAGTGTATTAATCAACCTGTAAATAGAGACAATAAACATCAGAATTGTGATATCTGCGACAAATTACCAGATCAGCAAAGCTGCAGTGACAAGTTCACAGTGTATAAATTTACTTGTATTCTTTGCCATAAATTTTACATTGGTCAAACTGCCCGTCCTTTTTATCAGAGATACAATAATAAACGTTGCTTAGTTACCAATAACAACAATAGCGCGCTGTCAGACCACGCGAGACATGAACACGAAAACAGTTTGACTATTCATCACTTTACCATAGAATTCTTGAACAAATTTCAGAGTCCTGTAGAGGCAAGAATCGCCGAAGCCAAATACATTCAACAACAGTGTCCGTCTCTCAATAGAAGAGAGGAGCTCACCCAGTGGTAGCCGATCTCTCAACCTATATTATGCCACCGCACCATCGTGGTTTAGGCCTACTCCTTGCCGGACCCGAGGATGCTGCTGCGCAGCGAAAGCTCGTCCGCCTGTATATATTTTTAGCTTGTACATAATCCTTTTATTTTACTAATGCGGATTAAACTACTTGGGAGTGCCTTTTGCTTTACGGACTTCATAGCCACGTTTATTATGAATCGCCCGTATACCGCAATCAACTATGTGCTATGAGTTGTCTAAAAATTTCCCACGAATAAAGCCCACAAAAATCATGGTTAAAATTGTGGATAAATAGGAAGATTCATTTATGATATTGTTGCATTCATGCGCTTTTCTCTTTTCCCTATCTAGTACACATTGTTGCCATCATCCGATAACTATATTAACATTTTCTGCATAACCAAGATTTGTGTAAACAGTAAATCTACGAAATATGACTGCGTAGGAAATATCAAATAATTCATGATTACCCGAGCAACTATTATGGAACACTTAGTATAGTCTCCCCATTTCAGGATGAAGTATATGAAAGGAAGAAAATATCTGGAAGCCGATATGGACCACAAATAGTTATGGACCGCAAACAGCTGATGATTGTCTTCCGTAATCCGACCGTCATTTTTGAATCAACACCCGTGGAGTTCACCGTAGCTGTTGTATGCAGCGCGATCATTTGTGTTTATTACCTCCTCGATTTGACTTATCCTTCCTCATTTGGTCAAATGCTTGGCCTACTACAAGAACAAATTCTGAAAACATCTTTCCCTTTGAAAAATAAGCGTTCCCAAAGTCTTTCATCGTTAATGGGAAATTTAAAATAGTTGTATGTTCTGGATTTGTATATGACTGGTCTTCATGCATTTCTATGTTATAGCAGGTTTCAGAAGATATATTTCATTTTTTTGTAGATTTGTTTTATGAATTGATTTATTTTCAGATGTATAGCCAATTTCAGGTTTTTGTAGATTTGTTTTATGAATTGATATATTTTCAGATGTATAGCCTATTTCGGATTTTTGTAGATTTGTTTTATGAATTGATACATTTTCAGATGTATAGCCTATTTCAGATTTTTGTAGATTTGTTTCATGAATTGATACATTTTTGTAATTCCTAAGAATATTCCTAATTTTATGCAGTCTGATTCTTTTTGTAACCTCATTATTTTCTAACGGGTTTGTAGAGGAATTTTGCCGTTAGGTGAAACCATGGATGATAACGCTATTATGACGGTATTCTAACGGCAGAGTTGTGCGTTTCAGCTGGCATTTCAAGCGTTATTATTTGAAAACTAACGCCAGTTCTTATCTATAAAAACCGTTATTGATGCATAAGTAACAGATATCTAACGCTGAATCCGATGTTATATTACGTATAATAACACTAAAATATGTGTTAGATTAGCGTTAGCTCTTAATAACTAATTGATACATAGCTCAATATATGCCGTTATTACACAAGAAAACCCGTCGAATCAGCCGTTATCGGTGCGCAACTAAAGCGTTAGTGAAATAACGTTATTCATTTTGAGAGTGTAGGACAGATTGTGCTTGTGCCATTGAATTCGCATAGGTATTTGACAAGTCTCCTGATTATAGTAGATTTTCGGTACTTTTCCTTATTTACGGAAACACTTTATCAGTTTTTACGAATCCCACCCAACTTTATTTC
Source organism: Prostheceraeus crozeri (assembly GCA_907163375.1). Classification (NCBI taxonomy): domain Eukaryota; kingdom Metazoa; phylum Platyhelminthes; order Polycladida; family Euryleptidae; genus Prostheceraeus; species Prostheceraeus crozeri. Next base: position 771,116 of record CAJQUW010015146.1, read on the forward strand.
TAAGATTGAAATAGCTTTCTAACTTTCTAGAATACATTTTTGTTATCTGGGCGTCTCATAAAGCATTCAAATAACTTGAGTATAGTTGAGTATCCAGCGTTCGGCAGCATTAGCCTATCTAATCAATGCTTAAAGCTTCTAGTAGACAAATGAAGCACAACTTAAGTGTGTTGAGGCTGATGCATGTCGAGAAATGGGATGAACGAAAGACCGATCTACTAGAATCATGTATTAGTATTGTCACTCCATTTTGCGTTACACATGAGCCGCAGACTTCATCAACCGGTAATAAATAAGACAGATCCACAGTCACAGACAATCATCGCTTGAATCTCTGGATTACCATTTCATTTGATAAGCACAACTGCGGCTGTAGCTGGAGTTTCTACCTGTACGGTTTTTACAGAAGATGCTAGGTGGAGAAGAATGCAGATGCGCTAAGACCAAAAGTCACAAAAGCGCAGGTCAGGTGGCTTAGCTTAAAGACTGCCACAGCAAAAATTGTGGTAAAAAGGTGCGAATCGCTCCACCTCTCACCCTGGCATGGTTGCCAATGAATGACTAGGCCATAGAGTAAGTATAATCAACTTAATTTTCGCATGATTAAGATAACTGTTAGTAAATTTTCATTCATTTTGATATCCAACAAGTTTCATACTACTTATATAGAGGTAAAAATGGCTAGTATATCAACACAGGAATAATTTGCAAAAATTCAGCTTTTTAAAATTGATCAAATATTTTTTAGACCGCAGTAACGTAATCTCCGCTAAAACTGAATCCTCGAATATAAAAGCTTTCACTGTATGTTGACATTTTTAAGTTGATAGTCTACCTACTTTCTCTATGGACTAGGCTATGCATGAGAAATTTTGAAAATACTGTAATGATTAATGCACTATCATCACAGAATCATAATACCTACACGTCTGTATCAAGGTAAGGTAGGTGCTTGATCTCTGCATGAATTCATGACTGATGACGGTTTTCATTGCATTTTCAGCAACCACGTTTTTCAAATATTATGTCGTCAATTATCCATCGAGCGGTGGTTTGACAAATCAGGATGTAAGTCCAGATGACCATTTTATAAACCTTGATTGCAGTTTTATACTCATGATAGTGCATGTAGCCTCGAAGCACATTCGCTATTCACTGCGAAGGATGCCAATCTTGGGATCCATGAAATTCGGTCTACCTTAAAGAAATCAATTAAAGATAGGAAGACAATATGTGTCGATTAATGCAGCACATTACATCGACCGATTATGCAAACCATCCCAAGTGGACGGATCTTGATAAAACTTGAAAAATCAGGATGATTCTGTAAAAAACTTGGTAGATCAGCAAAAAAACTTGTCAGTGAAATAAACAGAATAAACCATGCTGATTCTTATCAAGATTTTCAGTGTAAAAATTCCATTGAATAGCTTACTGATTCTTGGCATGAATCCATATGGCTTTGTATGGAATATATTACAGCATGTAATTTACTGATTCTTGGCATGAATCCATATGGCTTTCTATGGAAAATATTACAGCTTGTAATTTACTGATTCTTGGCATGAATCCATATGGCTTTCTATGGAAAATATAACAGCATGTAATTTACTGATTCTTGGCATGAATTCATAGGATTTTCTATGGAAAATATTACAGCATGTAATTTACTGATTCTTGACATGAATTCATAGGATTTTCTATGGAAAATATTACAGCATGCAATCTATACTGATTCTTGACATGAATCTGTAAGCTTTTCTTAAGATTAATTTTTCAACAGAAAAATGACAGCATAGCCTATACATTATGGCAATGGCCCAGATGATCCCGAACAATAACTGATTCAATGCTATTCATCCAGAACCAGATCAACATTATTGTTGGGAATACATTTCAAGATGCACAATTTTCGAAAATTCCCATGAATTCAGAAACTAGAAATTGAAATTCATGGTAAGCATGTCTGTATCATCGCTTCAAAATATGTTTCATTGTTGAATTATTTCTGATATCAAATTTAAAAATACTGTTAACGTGGCAATTAAGCAATGAGATCTTCAGGGTGAATGAGATTCAACGTATTGTTCGTCGGGATCATCTGGGGGATAATAGCCACTACCCACATATGGATATGATATTTGGCAAAAATTCGGAAGATCCCGTTGAAAGATGATAGAGAATCTAGACATAAATCGAGGGGACGTGAAAGATTTAAGTAGATTTCGCAAACGTCCCGTTAAATCCTGTTTACTTCTCTATTAATTTTGTGATATACATACATTACTAATGCGTTGTACTTGTAGTGGACAACGCAAAGTACCTGTAGGCCTAATTGACATTGCACACTGTTCTCAGAATAACGGTAATTATATTCCATATATTCTAATCAAAGACATATAAGACGTTAAAAAACGACACTATGCGTCCATTCTTGAAATTGAAAGGAATCAGAAAGAAAGAAGCTTTCTTTCGTCAATGAATTGATATTCTGTCTCATTAAATACTTTATGTATAATTGTTCACTTGAAATATCAGAGAATAACGAACTTACGAAAAATGGTATTGCTGTAATGATGCTCGAAGTCTCTGCTAATTATAGCTATTGTTTCCGGATGATATAGCAGAAATTGACAGAGACTAGTACCAACTCAACGGAAAACCATTGTCACATTCTTTTGTTTATGCAATTACTCTGACAACGACATATTTAAAAAGGGCAAATCTTAAACAAATCAAAAAATAGGAATTAAGCAGAAATCGTAATAATTACATGATATTTTTACTCTACGTATGTTTGTACATTGCAGTCATTACATTATTCATGTAATAAATTTTTTGATTTTCATACCGAATCCTGCATCAATTTCTACATAACTGGCCAGTAACGCATTTAATGTATCTGACCAAGCATATTACTATGTGCTGACGCGAAAAAGAGAAATATCGAAATCGACGAAGCCCCAGGATCACGCAGTCATTTAAATCCTGTGGTCGAAGGAATATCACACATAGTTTTGAGTGTCACACATGCTGACATTGACGTCTCAAGAATACAAACCTAAACGAAGCTCTGTTATTGCGTTACTTTACTCCACTACAAAGTATACTCTACGGAAAACTCATGGAAAATATGCTCGACTTCGTACTTTTGGTGTTACAGACGGCTGAAAAATTTTCCTGTACATGATCCCGTACAGTGCTGTTGCATGGCAATGTTGAATGCATAGAAGCAGAATATGTTAAGATTGAAGGTACTGTTGCCTTGGAAGATAGCTTGCATTCACGAAAAGTAAAGAAATATAGTAAACGGCTGATAGCCCTTCTAGCCTATTACAGTATATCTGATTTCTATGCTAAGTCCTTTCCTAATATTCAATATATTAAATATATTATCGTTGTTTAAACCATTTCATTCATGGATAATTTCAAAATTACTAGATTCATTATCGGATTGTTGTGAGGACAGCGGGCTGTCGATCGCAAACGCTTCGACATCAGCTCGCCGTGAGGACCGATCTTTTGAAGCCTAACAATAGCCATTTAACGGAATCGATTGCCAAGAAAATCTAGATACGAGTATAACATTGTATTACATGACGGAATGGTGACCAGTTAACCTATGACGCGCGTGCGCATTAGGGTCCCAACAGGTGAATATCATGTGGCACTGTTCTCTCGCTAGTCAATGCTGACACATTTGTTATTGATAGCAATATCTTTACATCTACTCGCGTGGAATGAATCTCTTACCATTATCAAAGACTGAAATGGAATTCTACACAATCCACGAATGTTTGAATGGTCACCCGATAGTGTCACAGAATGACCGCCATATATACCTTTAACCCTAGGACGTACAAAATGTTTTTATGCCGACTTTGTACAATGAGGTCATTTTGACTCATTATTTTTTTCCAGCATTAAAATTCGATTATTCTAATTTAATTTAATTTAATTAGACCAGGAATTTTTCTGAATCATACTGTATTCAGGAAATTCTCAATTACTTTATATTCATGTAGTTTGAAGATTCATCACTTGAAATAGGGCCTACATGTACATTGTACATGTACATTTGGTAAAGAATATCAGCACATCTAAAATAATGATGGAAAAAATTTCGCTTTTGCAAAATAAAAAATCAGTTGTTCCAAGAATGTTATCATAATTATAAAAATAATTCATTTGGTTTCAGAATACGGGATCATACATATTTTCTTCATGTAGTATTTACGAAAGCTTGTCAATCAGAAACACAATTTGAGCAGAAATGAATCGTGCGAGAGACGTGCTTTCCACAAACCTATTTTTGGCAAATGTCACACTTGTTCGATGTTCTGTTTCGATTTGAGGAGTCACACATTTGGCAGTTTGCTCTTTTGCACGAATCTCACCGTTGAAAGTTGTCACGATCTACCGCACACAACGCACGGCGAACTGCAGGGTGCAAAGAGGAAGCTTCAGCGCGTTCTTGTTGGTGCCTTGAGATCAACTTTTTGCTCAATTCGTAAATGAATTGGAATCGCGTTTTTGGTTCAGAGCTGATCTCACGCCATAAAATGAAAGCATTTAAAGCGGCAATGTCCAAGATATTGCAAAACACTCCAAGCGGCCACCGTCTCGACGCCATTTTGGTCGTGAAGTGACGTAACATCTGATCTACCGTGTCCACGCCTCCTTTGAATTTATTATAGTCCAAGATGATGTGAGGCTTTCCTTTCGGTGATTGGTCGACTGTATCACGAAAATTGTTCGAATACAAGAGAACAACCACTTTCTTCCTTTTAGCAACGTAACTCACCAACACGGCATCTTTGTTTTCATGAAAAGCAAACAAGGACGAATAGAGAGGACGATCACCTTGAGTTAGTTCTTTTTGGTATTTCCGTTCGATGCGATCTGATAGTCCCCAAAACCGTCATACCTCTAGCACGCAAAGTGCGAGCCAGTTTGAGAGATGTAAAAAAGTTGTCTGTAACTACCGTGCATCCGCTATTTCTGTAATCTTCGGTTAGTTTGAGAACCACCGACTCACCAAGAGAGCCTTCCCTCACCTCATTCTCTTTTCCGAGATATGGATTCACAGAAAGTACGAAATGTGTGGAGGAATCGGCAGCAATACAGAATTTTATTCCAAATTTTGAAGATTTCTGCGGCATATATTGCAAGAATGGGCATCTGTTTCTTGATGGGAAGAGTTGTTCGTCAACCGTTATGCATTCATAAGGCCAATAAAGGCGAGCTATGGCATCTTGAAAGAGAGTAAACACTTCCCTCACAGAGGCGAACTTGTCATTTCTGTAGCGTGTGCTCCGGGTAGATTTATCATCGAAGCATAAAACTCGCAAAATTGCTTGAAGCGTTGAAATCCGTTGAAGCGTTGAAACGACACAAACATCAGTGATACGTAGACAATGACCGTGCCACTAACCTGTAAATACCTACTTCTTCCTTGCTGACAAAATACACTTCTGAGCGTCAGTCTGTTTATATCCATCACACAAGACAATATAGCTATACTAGTATGCAAATCTAGAAATTTACTAGTAACTTGTAACAGAAAGTTTGTTCATGTGTTATTCTTACCTATAATAATGTAAAAAGTTCGTGCTTTTCGCGTTAAAAGCTGACGATGAAGTTCGTGTTAGTGTTCGTGTCGTGTTGAGGCTAAATTTCCGAAGAACGCACGCATCTAATCTACAGATATTCGGAAACTGGCAGGTGGATTGTGCGTGCCTCCAAGGTTGACTGTCATCCAATCAGCACCAGTCATCCAATCAGTGTTTAGGGACATAGAATAATGTATAGATATCTTATTTTTCAGTTTAGGCTGGGCATCAGCTGATTTTCGATGAAATTTTGAACGTAAAATTAGAAAATGTCAGTTTGAGTCAAAATGACCTCATTGTCCAAAGTAAGTAAACTTTCTGGAATTCCTTTCACAGATGATATTGGGAGCTTAAAATTTTATCATTTATAATTGAGAGCATATCATGAAATGTCAGTGAGTTTCATATGAAAAAAATGAGGATTTGATGTTCTGTAGACATTTGAATTCTCAAATGAGTCAAAATGACCTCATTGTACGTTCTAGGGTTAAGATATCGCCTCTAACTCAAAAAGTCTGTACTTTTCTAATTTAATTCGGTTTACAGGAAGAGCACTCCCTAAATTACTCGTTACTCAATTTTTTGGCAATCGATTCAGTTAATCGCGGCTTTCAGATAGACCTACATATCTGACGGGGGTTTGAATTATCGTGCTTTATATTTGAAAAAGTGTCCTTTATAGAATATTTATCAGTAGGTTTCTAACAGTAGACACATCTTTAGAAGACTTATCGTTTATCATATTGGCTAATTGCTTAGTTGCATTGCCGTAGGTTGAAATGCTTTGCCTTCGATGCCGTTGTTCGATTCCTTTGGTGTCGCTACTGACGAGTGTTGTGACGATGGGCATGACTCTGATAGCGTTCATGATGTCATGGTTTTCATAATGCAGTCCTAGGTAAAAGCGGTTTTGTGGTTCCATGTGAGAGTTAGAGGCGGAAAACTGAGGTCAAACTGGGTAAGATCGCTTTGTTTGACGGGATGCAACGTTAGTATGGTCGTGTAGGCCTATTCATCTAATCAATCAGATGATCAATATGCAGATATCATGGTTACCGGTATGTTAAAAAATATAAAATATTAGTTGATGTCTTCAAATCTTGAGAAAGTAAGAAACTATATAGGTAAGTTTACTATCAAATATGAGCGGATAGAGATGTAATTGAGCTGGTTGAGTTCTTGTTGATGTCTAGTCTACAAACGATAATTGGACAGATATACAAAGTTAAACTGAATACTGCCATGTCACCCCATCGATGGGGCGACATGGCAGTTTTTGACCTTTTTTTAAAATCAATCAGAAGGTCAAGAACTCTTATCACATTATTTTGACCTGTACAAAAAGTTGAGAAATACGCTATGTACCGTACTTTTCCGGCCTATAAGTCGCATCCGCGCATAAGGCGCACAAGCCGATTTTTAGATAATTTCGTATTTTGTCAACAGATAAGGCGCATTTCGCGGTTTAGGCGCACATATATACCTACTTTTAGATGATATCTTGTACAGTAGGAAACAATAATTGAAGCTAATTTCACTGATTGAAGCACTACCGGTAGCTTAGAATAAGCAAAAGCTATGTAATAATAGGTCTCTTGAAAAACCAGGAAGGTTCATGATTGTCATTATAGCCAAAGAATATTCCAATACACTCTAAACCAGCACCTCCTAAATCACACACTGAAGGGAGACACTATTCGTAACTAATAAAAAAATCCTAAAGCAAAGCGTTTTAGGAGGCTAGCGCACTAGTGTTATTGTTCTCTTTAGTATGTCAGCATTCTATTTCACGCAACCTCCTAAAATTCTAGTGTGTCGCGCTTTAGGATGCAGATTTCTTCGATTTTAGGAGGTGACAATTTACAGTGTACATAAGGCTCAGCTAAACCAACAGAAGCTACATGTCAGAGTCTTGTGTATGAAATGGTTGGTTCACGTGCACGCAGGAAGTTTCACTATTCACTTCAATATTCACCTCGGTATCTGAATCAAGACTCGTTTCAGTGTTACAATCAATGTTCGTCTCAAGTGTGATACTCACTCATCACTATTGGCTTCGGTAACTGAATTAAGGTTCGGTGACGAAATCAATGTCAAGAAAATGACGCCCCTAACTCTTTCTTGAAGCCACTTCGAATAATCTTTTCTGGCACTTGCTCCCAGGATACTTTTAAATCATAATAAGTACTTTACAATACTTGTAAATGAATGCCTACTAATCTCTACCGAACTAAAAATTCTAATTTAACCTTAGATAGAGCGCACTCCGCAGATAAGGCGCACTGGCTGTATCCAAGTAAAAAAAGTCGCGCCCTATAGACCAGAAAGTACGGTAATACGGATGAAGTATTCATTTTTAGTTTGTTTTCACAATCTGGACACGAGGGATGATTGTCAAAAATACTGCCATGTCACCCCATTCTCCCCTATATCCTGTATATTCAAGACTATTGATAGGCATGAGAATTTTACACGCGGATACGTGGGCGTCCCCCGAACCCACCCTCTTTAAAGTTAAAGGACAAAGTTTTGGGGTGGGGCAGGTTGGAGTGCCAGAAATCACAGGGTGTTCTTGATTTCTAAGATTTAGCTTTCTCATTGTCTCAACTTGAGTTAAGTAGGATTGCTTTATTTTCACTGTTGTAACTGGTCCTGTCCGTATACAAACTATTACCGGCGAGACCGGCACCGGTCTGATTCGGCATCGCAAGATGAAAAATCTCAATTGCTGTTACTCTAAAAATCTCAGGAATTTCTTCGGTTCCGAGTAGTAATTGAAATACATACCGTGAAATGGGGTGACTTTGCCACTTTTTTAACTTGTCGCGTATGGTTCTAAAAGATATTTAAAAGTTATTTATTCATGTTCTTTTGTCCGTAGCATGGGTATATAGTTGTACTTTTGTGACATGTAGTCATCGGATTAATTAAGCTTGTGTTTCTATGTTTTTTTTAAAAGAATGTTGGGTGGCAAAGTCACCCCGCGTTTTGGGCAGGGTGCCCGCGACCTGGAAAAACCTGATATTGCTCCATAAACATGGAAAAACCTGCTGGGATATCAAAAACCTGGAAATTTTGAAAATGTTTTTATCATGTACGAGCACTCGTATCTCGTACACGAAATCTCGTAGGAGTACTCGTATACAAAATCTCGTATACTTTGACAAAGTCTTGAAAACATAAACGATATTTAATATTTCTATGTACAGTCATGTAGACTTTTAATAAAGAATCTGGTTGGAATATAAACGGTTTCTTAAGAAACATACATAATATGTTTAAGGATTGTCCATCTCGCCGTGCATCGTTTAAAGATGTAACTGGTTGTAATCTCTTTCCATTGAAGTTCTGTGTAGTAAGGTGGATTGAAAATGCTGATGTAGCCGCAAGAGCAATCGAGATTTATCCTCATTTGGTGAAGTGGTTTAAAGAGGTGAATGTTTCGACTCAGTTGTATGAAACCATTCAGAGTCAGTTGCATAACCAATTTCTTATCGCTGAACTGCACTTCTTCAAATCTGTCGCATTGCAGATAGAACCATTTCTGACACAATTTCAGTCTCCTAAACCAATGTTTCCATTTTTGTATGAGCATCTCGATCGACTCATTAAAGACCTCATGAAACGCTTCGTAAAACCTGAAGTTATGAATTCTTTGACAAGCTTCCGAAAACTTTCAGCTGTTGATATTTCATTGAAAAGTGATGCTTTATTGTTTCAACCTGACGTTGGGTTTGGTGCTAACAAAGCACTTAAAAACTTGCAGCAACGCCAGAAGAATCAGTTTTATAGTGATTGCAAGATGTTTCTGTCAGCCTTTGTCAGAAAGTTTCTTGAACGATGTCCATTACATTTTCCAATCGTACGTGCAGCAAGTGCATTGTCTCCATCTTGTATACAAACCAGTAAAGCTGCATGTCTTGCACGAATGCAGATATTGTTAGAGAATTTAGTAGAAGCCAACCGCGTTTCTGAAGAAATTGCAGATAAAGCAAAGCAGCAATATTCCAATCTTGAGGATATTGTTTTCGGTGAGAAAGTGAATGCCTATGAAGCTAATTCCAAAAGACTCGATGATTTTTATGCTGAGGCCATTGGAGAAAATTCTGATATGAAAGATCTCTGGACGGTGACCAAAATGATTTTGATTTTGTCACACGGAAATAGCTCTGTCGAATCCAGCTTTTCAGTGAACAAAAATTTCTTAGTTGTAAATTTACACAATCAATCTCTCATAACTCAGCGCATGGTGTTCGATCACTTGAATGCTTGCGGTGGTCCATTGAACGTTGCAATTACACCTGAATTGAAAAAGTCCGTAGGTCTGGCTAGGCAGCGGTATCGGAATGCACTTGAAATGAAAAAAACGACTTCACATGAGTCATATGAAAAAGACAAACGAAAGAGGCACGCTGAGGAATTAATGGAGGAGTTGAGATGCAAGAAAATGGCTGTTTTGGCAAATGCGAAGGCAGAAGAGAATGCAATCAACAAGAAAATGGCAGAGACTCTAAAAATAATGAAAAGCTAAAGTGACCTTTACAACAAACTGCAACTTTCATCACAATAGATGTTATCATAATCACTATCGTTTTCCTTTTATCTTCATGTACAATTTACATACATATATATCGTAGTTTTGTAGATTTTATATTTTATAATTTTTTGAATGAGGAATAAAATAATATGAGAAGTTATCAAATGTTGCGAATACATCAAATATCATTAAATTGATGCGAAAGAAATACCTATATCTGACTTTTTCTTAAGAACATGATAGAGTAGATGGTATCCAGTTCATCGAAAATCAACATGAAAAAAAATAACGAAATATATAATCTTGAAATACCTGGAAAAACCTGGAATTTCATGGTCCAAAAGCCGCGGTGTTTGGGGTGACATAGCCATTTTAAAATTTCTCAATGTGAACCTTACATGGAGCAGAATTAAAACGCTGGAAATGATCTAAACTATTTATTAACAAAATAAACAGCCAACAAGGCTTACAAAAACACGTTTATGACACGTCGTACAGCTCAAAGAATTACTTAGCAATCAGGTCAAGCTCAGGGTCATCCTCATTCGTCGCACAATTCTGAGAATTTCTTATCGATCAGTTCAAATTCAGTCTCGTTCAGTTGATAAGAGACGTGTCTGGTGGAAGAAGACGATGCTGGTTGAAATGGAATGTTGGCCAGACGGTGGAGTACTTCAGTTGCCTTTACACTTTGTCGGTCAATCTTTGATGGCCATTTGAATCTGTAATTGATGAAAATTGAAACACCTGACAATGATTTTTTTCTAAGAGCTTACCTGTTCCTCGAGAGATTTTGCATGAAAATCACTTGCAGATTCCCGCTTTCAGCATCAACTTGCTCAATTTGACCAATATATCATTGATCATACACAAATGCAATCCAATCATTTGTTTGGAATGATGTTCCGACATCATGATCTACCAAGGAGCTAAGGAAAGCAAAAACTGGAACCTGTTTGTTGACTTGGCCTAAAGGAGATTCATTTAATTCCCTAGTACAGTAATGTTGAATCATCAGTTTTAATCTGAAATCATGGAAATTTATTAAGTTCTATGCGATTATTGTCGAAAACTATTAGACTACAGCCTATGAGATTATTGAGAACATCATTGTGCCATAGTGCAAAATAGAACACAAAAGGGTACTCGTCTCTGAATCTGATTCGTTTTCACTTGATGAACTGCTTTCCGACTGACTTTCCCCAGATGAGATTGAACTAATTTCAAGAGCAGTATTTTGTCTTAGCTCAGCCCTGGAAGGACATCCAGTCGCTTGCGTTTCGGTTTGACGGTTTCCTTGTCATCAACAGTTTTTCTTTGACCATATCGACTTGTCTGGAGGTATTCAAGCAATGTATCACTTATTAACTCGTTGAGGGAAGTGCTATCTGAAGTATTATGGTCGTTGTTCGGGATCTTTTGGAGGACAAGCTCGGGATTGAAAGGAGCGATGCCACAAGCCTTGAAACCAGCTTTGAGATTCGACTCTGAATTGATTTGGTCGCAGAGACTTTTTAAAAGTCCAGGGAACTTCGACTTTTCAAGACCGGCTGACTGAGGGTTCTTGATTCTGTGTTCCTCTAAAATAGATCTCCATTTCTTTTTGAGTAGTGCGAAAAATGACACATCTAAAGGCTGCAGCAAGTGTGTAGAATTTGCTGGAAGCAATACAAATCTTATTTGCATCTCTTCGCATGATCCTATAACTGACAGTGACAGATGTGAACTGAGATTGTCGCCAATTATAACTTTGGTTCCTTCAAGTCTTCGAGCCCAGGGAAGAACAATCCTTGTAAACCATTCTTCAAAGTTTGCCGCATCAAACCACCCGGTCTTCATTCTTCCGAATCGCGCTCCAGGAGGACCGCCCTCGGTCCAAGATTGCCATAAATGAGTAGCTTAGTAGACTACATATGGTGGCAGTAATTGTCCAGATGCCGACCCAGCGAACATGATGGAAATGGAGCCTTTGCTGGAGTTAATTATGCGTTCAGGGTATTTGCAGCCTCTTCTGAACAACATTTTCTTCGTACCCGGATCATCAGAGCAATTGGTTTCATCATAATTAAGAATGATGCTAGGGGGAACATCTTTCAATGATCGCTCAAGATGCGAAAAGTACTCTTCTACTTGTTCTCGTCCAACTTTGGCTCTGGCCCGTTAGACGTTTTGACATCTTCTTTCTCTCAAATCTTTCTTGTGTCTCGTCAAGAATGTTTTTGCCCAATCGATTCCAGGCAAATTGCTTTGAAAGCAATGGATTTTTCGTCCATAATGATCCAGGTAGTTCTATGCAATCATGCGAATGTCTAGCAAATCAAGTGGCATGCCAAATTCCGCGCATTTGAGAATATGCAGCACAAGCAAATCTTCTTCCTCTGTAAATATCGTTTGTCCCCCAACTTTCTTGAAGTGGCGTCCCTTGACTTTGTTTGCCAAAGTTCTTCGCGGAATGCTGAACCACTGAGCTACCGGCTTCACTTTCTGGCCGCTATTTACTGCTTCAATTGCTTTATTTAAAGTTTCGAGGCTGTAGTTGACGTATCGACGAGCACCCAGTTTTCGCTTGTAATGTCTGGGCATCGTCAGCTGAAAGGTAATGTACCGATGGATTCAAAATTATACCAAAAAGAAAAAAATAGAATAAATCATAGACAATTGCATGAAATAGAAAAGATAGGATAATATTGTGCTGATGTTTCATTCATTGCTTGCAAAACTGGTTGGGGTGACTTTGCCATCGATTTTTTATATGCATGCACAAATGTTCTAACTATCCTAATCATGTGAAATGGCAACTATGTATATTGCAGCGACAGATTATTCATATCCGAAAAAGGGTACTTGTCCCAAAAATAGTGCACCAGATGGAAGTTTAAGAGCGACATTTCCCACTCATTTTTCATCGATGCAGAGAAGAGGATTATTGGACGCACTCACCACTGCCTTCATAATTTTAGCGGTTTGATTAAGTAAATTAATAAACAGACTCGTGCTTAGTTGCGCTAGATAGTCATCATTTTCTTTCCTTTCAGTATAATAAATAATACATCTGTATTTTTTATAAAATGGCAGTCACCCCGTGTGGCAAAGTCACCCCATTTCACGGTAGTTATTTTTGTCGGCATAGAAACACAAGAGGGAAGAAGATTGACTGCTGCAAAATATAGTCACTTCAGCCCAGTATGGCCTCATCCTTCACCTCAGTTTTCAGATAACTGGTGGCACGTCGCGAGAGATATTTATGGCTCTATTTTAAGCCAAAGATGTACCTAAGTTACTGAAAATCATATTGAAGTTTTTTGATCTACTGTCTTATTAAGGATCTGCATGAATCTCAAATTTTTTAATAGTAACAGTACTGATTATCGTATTAATAGTAATAGTACTGCTGCTGTGACCTGTTTGTAAATAAATGTCTTCCATACCATACAAGTGTCGAGACTGTTAAGAAAAATCTCAACCTAAATTCATGTGACTGTTTTTGCATACTATGCAAACTTTATAGACTGGGGGCGAGTGTCGTGCATTATGATTGTTTAGCAGTACTATTAGTATGAACTCTCTGTTGTTTTATGTAGTCACTTTTCAAATTGTCGCAACAGTCGTAGTTCCGTTTTCAGTCAATAAAAGCCTATGCTAATCAACCGAATGTTTTCCGATCTCTACTCAACTCCATAGCTTAGGCACGACAACCATCTCCTTTTTTCCACTTCAGGTCTTAACATGACATTTTAGACATTTATCGATACTATGCCATTTATTTGCATCAGGAGTTCGATTCTCCTCTCTCAGTGTTAAGGAGAGTTTGGAAGATGCAATTGACTTGATACTAGTAATACACTGATTAATAGTATCAGTGTAATAGTACTGATTTATTAAGGAAAATGAAAGATTTACCAAGATTATTGCTGGAATCAGGCTAATTTTATGGGAAATCAGTGGAATTATGAAACTTACCAGCGGGGATCTTGCTGTCTATAATGTGTGCGCGATATTTTTGTAAGTTTTGTTCTGGAACCATTATGAAACAGCAAGAATTTTGCAACAGAAAAGGGCTGATTCATAAAGGATCTTACTGATTCATTTTGAGAAAAACTTGGTATTCCTTGCATATCTTGCATGATTTTCAAAGTTTGATACTGGAACCAGAACAAGATTCAGTATGAATCTTACCAAGATTTGCTGTGAAATTTCCCCTTGGGATAGTCTGCATCTAATATGTCTAATAATATTCTGCAGGATAGGTACCTTTAAGCATTTCATAGGTCTGCTTGAATAATGAAAAGAAAATGGCTAGCAAAATCATACATTTCCTGGTGCGTCACAGCAACAAACGTTCACCAATAAATGGAAGTTCGTTTGCAAGCCAATCAGTCTCCAGACAGTTCTTCAGGTTGCACAATCTGACATTTTTTCGGCGTTCCATGAACCTTGGATTGTCGAAGACCAGGAATTTGGAGACTATGATTGCCAACACATAAATGAGGCCAACATTTCACTTGACTAAACTCATGCACTTTAGAAAGCATGGCCTACATGTATTTGTGTTACCTACGTGTATTTGAGCAATATAGGCTTAATAGCAATTTCCGGCTTTTGGGATCCCCTAATGTAGGATCGGTAAAAGTCGTGACAGGAGCAGCATTGTCAAGACTCAAAGTAAATGCTGCCCTGAATTCACAAATTTCGTCAAACGCAGTCACATTAGATTAGAATAGACTTGATCTGTCACTGAGTGATAGCTACGACACCACTGAGAAGTCTTCCTTGAACCCTGAGATGAAGGATTGGTACCTTGGATACTCACTTAGAATGCAAGATACAGCTGTGATCGTGAACTTCGTATAGGATCGTTTTTACACTGAACGACGGGGCACGTGTTGTAACTTTTCTACAAACCAGAGGAATTTTACACGCTTAACGCTTTTGTGACGGTGGTGAGACTGCACTCAGGAGCAAGAAAAGATCGACAACAAAAATAAGGGGAAAAGAATAGAAGTGCCGCTTATTTGAGAATTTCTCATTATAATTGTTTCTCAAGGCATTTGATCTAGCTTTACAAAAACTAATTTATAGGTCGCTAAGAGAAGAATGGCTGTCAAGTGTTTTTCTGACTTAAAGGATATTGAACTAATAGAGCAAGCGCTGAGGTATAGTGACTTGTATGCTACAAGTTTGAAGGAGTATAAAGACGTTGAAATGGCGGAGAGGTCCTGGCAATCAATTGTCCGGGATGTTCAATGTGATTGGAAAGTTTGCAAGAAAAGTGAAAATGTCTGCGCGACACGTTTACCAGAAGGAGAAAAGAAAGCAAATCCGGAGATCAAGCTAGTGTTAAGTCGTGGTGGAAACATTTCGACATACTTTCATTTCGACCCACACTTCGGAACAAAAGAGTTTCTAGTGCTTCCACGTCATCCATGATGAAAGAATGAAAAACGAGTGAGCGAAGTTAGCGGCGTTGACTATGAAATAAAGAACTTTGCCAGAGCGCATCACACTTATCAATCGCAACTCTGCAGTGCGTAAAAGTAAGAACGACTGAGCGTAAATTCGCGGCATGAAATCGTCGTTGATGTACGGCGTCGAAGTGTGAATCTACCTTGACTCTCTCTCGTATGAGCGTTATGAAAGTAGACGAACGAAGCCTGTCAGACTTAAGTAGGTGGGACAGCTGACATCTACGGAGATCGAGACAAACATCCTGCGTCACTGCAAGGTAATAGCGTCGGATGCAACTCTGGGAGAAGTGTTACCCAATACAATAGAAGCGGAATGATTTTATTTTTTGTTTGTTAGGAGAAGATGTGACGCGGATATCAACATAGCATTCCTCAAGCATTATTATTTAGAAAACTTTCTAAAAGAAACGTGCACATGACAACTAAAGGGAAGCAGACAGAATGAAATTTGATACGTGTAGACCGACCAATGAGATGCCAAATCCGATGAAAACGAATGCAGCTCGTTCATGTGGCATACGCACTTTCTGTACATCAGAAATTGCACCTCAGGGTTCTCTTGGTATGTCTAATAAATTACCCATGACGTTGACAACTCATTCAATAGGTTGGACATTTTAAAGAATGTCAAAAAACGACATTAGAAAATACAGTAATAACAAAAAAGACTAAAAAACAAAAAAGCACCATCCCGCATAACACGGTTTCGTAAAGTTTCGTAAAAATAACGTTCCAACTTTGGTTACTCTTTCCGTAAATTATTCGTAAAATATTAAACCTTATTTGGTAATTATTACGTGAATTATCGATCACTTTTTGCGTAACTTTACGTAATAAAATGTGCCACTTTTAACGCAACATTCACGTTATGATTTTTACCTAAAAATTACGTAACTTTTGTGAGGATAACTTAACGTTACTCTTTCCGTCTTTCTATTAAAAGATCCAAAAGACACCAATAATATTTCATGTGTATTTTCATTGTGTTGATATACTGTTCACAACATATTACCAATCGTTCTTTCATATGTAGACACTAAATTGCTGGTTACACGACAAAATATTCAGAACGTCAACTGCAGGACAGCTGCAGTCTATCACAAATGTATTCTCATACTTTCTGACAATAAAAAACCAGAAGACTTACGGTATTTGAAAGGAAGGAGAACAGGTCTTCCATAGACATTAAAAATCAAGCCAACTTGACAAAGGAAGTGTGAATACTGTTCGTCCATGAAGCTGTCACAAAAATGCGAGAATGAAAAATTGAGAAACTCTACGGCTCGTTTCGGAAGAGAATAATTATTGTCTTTACATGCTACGCATACCTGGATTCGAGTAGATGGGGTCGCACATACATACAAATCTTCGTGAGTTATGAACGAAACAAACAGCATGAAATTTTCCAGATCTGTTAGGAAGCATCAATTCTTGTCTCAATAAAGCAGAGGATAGTGTGTCAATCAACACATGGAGTACCCAAAATTCAATACAAATTGATGACACCAACAATATCCAACCATTGTTGTCAGAAATTAGGAACATTCATTCACAATTTCGTCTGACCACTCTGACCTTTGAAGTTGGATCAATTCCATAACCCGTATGCTGTATATAGCATGTATATGCATAGCAGAATAATTGACGGTGGAAAATGAAGTTAGTGACCACCTGAAAAAAATGAGAGACTACATTTAGTATTATTGAGTGATCATTATCTATCGCCTACTTATATGTAGTACTAAATGGTTACATGCTCGTTGCAACTTTTCTTCGTTCAGATTGGTGCCACAAACAGCCAGAAAACGAAATTTATTATTCATTTTTCATTAAATAAAAATAGAATTCCATTTTTTCAGAAAATTTACTATTTTGTCAAAATTCTACACTATCTGATATAATGATGATAAAAACAGGTACTATCACGATTATCCCATGCAGTTATTTCGGTTTCTGTGATGTGCTGACTTAGGCCATATAGAATGGAGCTATAATCATAAATAGTAGCGCATACGAATCACAGAGGGATTCTTTATCATAAAACATGGATTATATTTGTGGAAAATTACGCTCCGATTAATTTTGTTAAGAAAACAGAACACAATGAATAAAAGCATGTAATTTGAAACCGGATAACAAGAAGCTATAAGAAAGCGAGTACTGTAATAAACGAGATATTGAAGAGAACACGGGGTATGTTTGTCACATTTATCTTATAATGTCTTATCTTAACGTAATTCCGATGGCATTCATTTTTTGCTATACATGTACTTGAAGCCACTTACTAAGTCAGAAAATGTCCATAGAAGTTTTCATACAATCTTAGACAAAACTTGAATCGAATGGCATATGGCACAACGCGTGAATGGTTGTTAAATGTTTGGTAGAAGTACAAAGTAGGAATACGGATCTTAACAAGACTTCATAATTACCTCCATGTATGACACTATCCACCTCGTGATTGTTTCGTTACTTATCGCGTGTTCACCTGAAGATGTTCAAGACAAGCGATCTTTGTCCAAGTGCAGTTCTCGTTCATCGATTGTGGTTCCTCCGATCAAAAGATAACGGAATGATTCCAAGGAAAATACCATCTGAATGATTGACCATGAACCTGAAGCAGAAACATAACATGTATATACTGTGAGGGACGGGAGGAAGAAACTTTATAGGTTTTTATCTGACTTTTAAAGGAAATAGGAATTAGCAGTCATACAACCGGTAAGTACCGTATTGATAATTTACATGAAAACGTAGCAATAACAGCCAAAATTATTTTTCTACTGTTATTATTATTACTAAATGCACCTATGATAAGAAATATATACAAGAAAGTCGAGGATCGAGGATAACCGACCCTTACATAGATCAAAAAATGACGATTCAGAAGTGCGTTTAATCGGTTTCGTTAATTCATGTGAGCATAATTCCTTTGGAAATAATCTTAAACTGGAATATACTCAAGTCATGAAAATTATGATTAACATAGCTTGTTGTAAACTCGCAAACACGCGTGATACTTATATGACCGCTATCAATTTCCCATATTCGGATTTCTGTAATCCTTTCTGCGACTTATCTGTTAGTGCTATTCTTGTGCCTCTCGTTTATGTATCTAAGGCACACATGAGCAATGTATGTAAATACATGTAGAGGTGGCTTGATAACTTACTATCAACAATCTGGCTACTCTCAGAAAGCTGTCGCTTTTACTTCCATTGCATTACACAGATGTACTACAAACAAAAACGTCGACCCTCTCACCTAGCTGAGAGCAGTTTCCAGATACACATGTTCTGGACAATTCGGAATTGAATGACATTTCTCGAAATTTTTAGGTAGGTGAAATAAATTATACTTAACTATCACCCGGTAATTTTTATTATTAGCGGGCCTGTTAATTTCATTGTGATAAGCATCGCAAATTATAAATAACATTCGATGAGCAACATACAACTGAGCTTTTAAGAAGACCAAAATTAGAATCAAATGCAATTCCCAGTTACTTGAAATTAATAGCTGTTTGCTTCTCACTGATTGAAGACGTCTGTGTAGAATTCGTGCCCTAATTTCGAATTAAATGAAAATACCAAAAATCAATCAACATGTCTTTAATTCCCATTCATATAAACACGAGTTATCGGTAGGCTATCGTTTTATCATTATTCTGTTAACTTTCTATAAAATTTCCTTCAAATTTTGGTAGATAGGATTCATAACACTATCGTACATTTCAAATTTGTTTATTTTTCATGATTTCGTCAGGATGAAAGTTTCGGGTAGAAATCATAAACAATTCAAAAGCCATAAAATTCGTATAAATATATATACTAAATTTTGATGAAGAACTTAAATATCATTCCTTGAAATCGTTGATATCCATTATACAATCGTTATTAAATATCAGGTAGTTTCTATAAAACGAAATACTACATGTATAGGAAATGAAAACGTTTACTTGAACACAAGTATATACACGTCTATATTATTTAACCGTCCAAACCGGTGAGATTGTCATCACTTTCAGCGTCCTCTGTTTTCCATCTTTTGGCTGTTGCTGGCATTCTTTTCAAAGCAGTAGATAATTTTGTTCTTACTTTCTCAGCTACTTGCTTCTCATCCCGCTTCGTCTGTTTCGCAAGAGCACCCGTCAAAATTTCAACTATGCCAAGCTTCGAGGCATCCTTTTTGCCTCGTTTACCATCTCGGCTGTACTGAGCCCAGACATCTGGCATCGCAATTTGAAGTAACATGTGATGCAGGGTAGCAGTCACAGTAATCCGTCGAATAGGTACCAAGCTTTCGATCAATGTGGTCTTCGGTATTGATTTAAGTGAAGACTTCAGTTCGTCCACTGTAGTAGCAATAGGAAAGGCGGTAACAGTAGAAGCTGGAGTTGAATCATCCGATGACTTACATGCAGAAATCATATTTATAATTATATCTTGCTTCCTTGAAATGTCTTCTAAAATGCTCAACATACGATCGTTTACTGGTTCCATCGTGTTCAGCGTGTCATCCATCGAGACAACATCTTCCCAGTTTGCGCCATTATCTGTTTCGAAAGAAGCTGTAATGTCCTGCATCTGACTTTGATTTGGTGGGGGTGGGGGCGGCAAAAACGAATTCCCCGGCTTTAGAGAAGGACAGTGGATTTCCGAATCCACATAATCTGACTCGTCGGCGCTAGTCAGGATATTTGCATCAAAGGTTGATCGCTTTTTAGGTAGCAAGACACGTGTTTTACATACGCGGGTCATAGAAATGGCGGACTTTTTCTTTTCAAATTGTATATTTCTTAACTTTCTAACTGTTTCAGTAGTGTCTTCATCATCATCGAAGATTATCTGTAGTATAACAGCATCATATTCTTTCGATAAGTAAATGCATGATACGTCAATAATTGAATCGAAGGAGACTTTTTTCCAATCCTCTATGGAATATCCTTTATATGGTTCATTGAATTTACATAGCGTATCAGGCATTTCAATGATCTGCCTATCAGAACAAAAGCAAACGACAAATTTCATGGGAACTCTGAAAAGAAGAACAAAGCACATCATATACGATGAAGAAAATAAGCTAATGGGTTTTCATGGATTCATATTAGGGTTGTTTGTCGGAAATTAGCCCATAACGTATCACGAGGTTTTCGAGTCAAAGCACGACAGTATGACATGAAACAGTTTCGAACTCCTCTAGCAATATATATGATCAAATTTGTTCATTTAGAATTAGTTGATGCGTTGTCTTTAAGAGACTTCATACAAAGATTGACATGACAGACTGTAACAAGCTCTCCTACATGTAAAATGATTATGGATAACTCATCGCATCAAACTTTTTAATTAAAACAGTACATCAGAGAAAGTGGCAGATGATATCTTATTGAACCCGTATGATGAAAAAGCTAGCAGTGAATCTTACCGTACGAGTATTACATCGAACATACCGACAATAATGATTAGACGTGGACTGATGTTTATAATCATTCTACGTAAAAACTAATCGTGATTTTTCCATAATCATTTTTCTAATCGTGATAAATATTATGTCCGTGTTAGATTATGTATGAAAAAATATTTTATTGAAGTCATCATTATTTGGTGATATTAAGGGAAAAGAGGGTTAGGTCGACTATGCGACTCAGGTAAATTTCGGGTTAAACCGGGAAAATGAACTAGAACTTATTCATGTCAGCGATCGCGCTAGTGAACTCCAAGCTTACAAACAAACTACTTCAATAGTCAATACCAAAACCTGAAAACAGCAAATATAACAACTGTGACGAGTGTTGCTGTCGTACCCAATAACACACAACTTAAACGAGAGTTACGATTTACATATACGGTATCTTATCAATCAGATGTTTTTTTAACATTCTACAGTATACTTGAGGACTTGGACATGAGAAAGTAACATTTCGATCCTTACCATTATTACACAAAATACATGAAAGCAAAGAAAAACACTGAAGCATTCATCTCTTCATTTTTTTAAATGGACAATCAGATTTTAAAACACATTTAGTCGAGTCATCACCACTGATAGTACGTATGTAGGAGAGGAAAGTAGCAATCTTTGTGCTGAAGAAGTTTGCATCTGACATAGTTTATTGGAATACATTTCAACTTAAAGCTGTAGCGTGAGCCTTTGTAGATGTGTAACAGTTTGGAATCAAGAGGATCGGTGAACACTGCTGACCTTTCTTTCAGACAACGACCAATAAAGCAAATCATACCACTTCTTTTTCTTGCAATGTATTTTATTTTTATAACGTCAGCGTTTTTGGTTAATATGTATCGGTTAGGGCCGTACGCTCGAATTTCAGTATTTCGCAGCTGTACTCTGAAGTAGCAATTTTCCATATCTTTCCAGTCAAAGTTAACAGGAGTACCACGAACTTTATTGGAAGACACCAAATTTTTTAATTGCGGTGATGTCTCACTAGAATGTGATGGTCTTCTTAGTCTTTGACCATGACGCATAACCATATTTCGTAGTTGCTCGAGAGGTTTATTAGAAGAATGAATGCTACGAACCACGAAATTCAAGAAGCTTTCGAACCGAAAGCAGCTGAAATTGTCAGCCGTACCTCTTAATTTGCAGTCCTCGGCCAAATGAATGAGAGAATGAACTGTCAACGTCACAAATGAATCTCCCAAGACTTCACTACAGTTAGCAAGAAACGAAAGGATCAAATCTTTTGCATAATCATTCAATGTTTGACACCATACTTCGTGACATAATATTCTCAGAACTACTCCTAACCATCGTAACAATTTGCCTATCGTTTCGCTGTACTTAGAAATCAGCTGGTGTCCAAAATACAGGCAGAAGAATCGAAGCTCCGTGGCCTTCCATTTTGAAAGATGGTTGATACTACGCGGGCGACGCTGAAAATCGTTTGGAATGGAACTTCGAGATTTATAGATATCCGCATTCAAGTATTCTAAGTTATTTTTGTTTAACTTAAACCGTCCGTCTTTCTTTCGCAGATTTTCAAGCAATTTTATAACTGTTCCCTCACAAACGGAATGCATGTAGTCATTCGGGAACGAAGTTATCATATCCATATTTTCTATTGCTAGAAACGGCGAGTCACCTCGATGGTGATCTACTTGTCGCTTTTCACGAAAACTGGTATCAGTTCGCCTGTCAGCATTATGCTCAAGAAATCGACGACTTCCGCCAATAGTTACACCCTTTTGAACGCACCTATCACAAGCATAGAAACCTGTAGGAGACTTGACGTTCTTTACAAACGCCCTGGCGATCGAATCGCACGCACAGTGTGATATTTCAACTAAGATCTTCGTATCGATAACCTTCAAACCTTTCAAGAGCAACTGATTCAATTCAACAATTGTGTCGTTTAATAGGATGTTGGGATCAAACGGCTTAGATTCTCCAAAATAAACACCTGCTATATAAACTGAATCGTCCATACCTTCAATTCCAACAGAAATAGTCCAAAATTCTTTTACCGCGCTCTTAAATATACTAACCCCGTCGATATGCAATACGATGCGGCAAGTATTTAACAACTTCCCAGATAGGAATGACTCGAGTCCACGGGCAATCCCAAAATGAATATAGGAACCAGGAGGAACGGATTTCGTTGGAAAAATGGACGAGCTGTCTCTGATAGGAATTAACGTACGTGCATCTTGAGGAAGCCCAGGAAAGTATTTACCAAGTTTTCGAAGAAGTGTCATATCAGTAGTACTTAAATGAGTATCGTTCCAATAATCCTGCAAATCGGTAAGCAAATCAGTTAGGTCAAATGATTTATCAGTTGCAGATAAACTGATGCTACTAAAAGAGCCTCCCGAAGAATCATAAGATACAAAGGATTCATCATCTGATGAAAATGAGATGCATTCTTCAGGTTGATGTTCAGAAGATTGTTTGACCGGCTGGGTAGACGTCGCCACTAATGAATCACCCATCGTTGTTTCAGTGTCCAGGTTGTGTACTAATTGTAAGTATTTTTCAGTTAGTACTACGTTTTGATTACTAGCATATGACGCGGAGCATTCATGGACAGAACAATCATATTCTGATGTCGGTTCTATTGGTGTTGGACAAACTGCGTTGTCTGGAGAGGACACTTGCGAAACCATAGTATTCTTACTTGACATCTGTCCAGAAATGTTGGTGGTCCATTCATCATAACACGAAGTTGTATCGCTACTGAATTCGTAAGTTCGTAATACATTTCTGAAACTGTAGTTCTCTACTGTCTGAACAGAGGACAATGGATCGATATTTCGGACTGTCAGACTTGAATTTCGTTTGCCAATGGATATGGGTAATTCTCTCTTCTTACGTGAAACTGTATCTCTCTCATCGGGTGATGTAGATGTACCGCTTTCGCTGAGTTTGTAATATTTGGCAGCAGGCCTATTACGTTTCTTGCGTCGCCTCCGTTTGGCTCCTGATTTACGACTTTCCTTATCCTCGATTGAGGAAATTTTCGATTCTGACGATTCCATTGAGATCGAAACTTCAAAAATCAAAAACCCTGAAATATAAAATTTTAACTACGATATCTTGAGATTTCGATATGAGAGCATTTTATAATATATATACTAACCCATATCATATATGGGAAATAATTAAAAAATAGAATTACAGAATACCTGCCAACTTTCGCAATTCATTATATATATTAACTAAGAATTATGGATACATTATGCTGGCAACAGCCATTCTGTTGATCGTTACTAGCGTATGTTATTCTGCCGATCAGTTGGTGACGGGGGGAGAGGCTACCGTTGAAACAATATTACCTACTATAAACGCTTAAATATACTAATGCTTGGCTGACAGTCTGGTATAGCTCAGGGATAGAGCGTCCGCCTGGATAACATTAAATTTGAACTTTGAAACATTCTAATGTCATAACTATTTCGAGGAGTCTACACTAAATCTAAATGGGCCTATAGGCCCATTAACTAACTTGCTTGTATAAGTAGACAACATGTAAATCCGAGCTTCAACTGGAGACATAATTTCCCAGTAAGTCAGGTTTCATACGCCAGTTTTTTGACTACCGGTATGGTATGGACTGAAATTTTTCCTCGGGGCGAGGAAACGTTGACGTTCGTAATGATCATTGATATAGAGAAAAACAGAAAACAAAATATCTTTGAATTACAAGTAAAAAGTTGTTCGTTTTGACATTTGATCATGCAACATGTAAAAAAATAGCATCAAAGTAAACTGATAAGCCAAATGATGTTTTAAATAATGTACAGTCACTTATTGAATAGGCTAGGGGGCCTATCTCTTCAGAAGGCCGATTGGCGAAAGCTTAGGCAGATAGCCTACGTTAGCCTAATAATGTCTATTGATTGATATTTGCTTTAATTACATTATATAAGCGGTCGTAAAAAACCGAGTTTAAAAAACTTCAAAAATTACAGCACTTTGAATGGAAGGCATTGAAAGAACTGGAAGAGCACTTGGAAAGAGATATTGAAGCCCGAGGTGACTATGTTTAGAGAATTCGTGAATTTCTAACTGACTTTGTAATTGATAAAGATTTAAGGAAATGACGCGGTTTTATTACGACTCAGCCTATATTTCTATAGGCAGTTACGTTAATTACATTATTCGTAGCCTTACACATTTATAGGCTAGTTAATACATTACATTTGGCTCATCTTTTACTTATATTTTTAAATTTATTGAGACAGACAAAATATTAAACATGTTATTACTTCAACTCATTTCAGGGATGAGAACGGTCCAATTGGGGCCCGGGCGGAAAACGAAATCTGGGGAACCGAGATAGGAAGAATTCTCAAATACATTTTACGCGAATTTAATGGGCCCCGGGCGGCATTCCGCCAAAATTCTCATCCCGTCATTTATGTGTGTAATTATCTTTTAATTGCAACGTCTTTCTCATCTATTTACTGAATCAAGAAAAAAAGATTTACTTCTTTAAGTATTGTGGACTACTTCATTATGATACATTGGTGATATCACCAAAAGCTATCATCCGGGGTTATAGGCCTAGTGATACCAAATAATTTCTCAAGTACCGATGTCTTATTCTGACGCATTTATCATACCTGTACATGGTTATAATATTCTTATATTGTATAAACAGTTTTATAATTCTTAGATTCACACATTTTAGATTAAAGCAAGCCTTCCAATTACTCAAAGAATGCGTGTGCTGATATACCAAGTGTGATATTGCGATATTTTAAAAGCTCCTTTGAAGGAGTAATAAATTCGTTGATAGATTCAAACAAAATAAAAGTATTCTTGCTTATAAAGTAGAATAATAATGGTAAAATTAGTAGTAGCGATTCTATTCTTTCTTGTCAGGGATGGAGCGGTCTCTAAGTCTATGAAATTTATAAATTTGAGAGGGTACAGCCTTTATAACTATAGTAATGCTAATTTTGATACATCCTTCCAAATATTATATCGTAATGTAAATTACCAAAATGAAGTATGTCTTTTGAAGTCTCCAGACATGACATCAAATTCGATAGATTGATTAGTAATCAAACATTATCTCTGAAAATCTTTTGGAAATAAGGAAGTATCATTTTGAAGTCATCATATTCCATATATCTGAAAAATATCATTAAAATATGATTTCATGTTTGAAAATATCATTTTCCTCCTGCTCAACATTTCGTCTGTAATAAATGACACATATAGATAAATTCATAACATATATCTAAATAAAATGCACTAATTACATCTATCCTGAAAGTATTTTAAACTAATTTAACATGATAAATGCGTTATGATATGTTCGATAAAACCAATGATTGTTTTGTTCCTGTTGTTTATTAATTATATATGACCAATATAGTAATATCAAACCATGAAATTAGATCAATGCAAAAAATTCTGATTTATCCGTCAGATCTGAATAAATATACATTCAGTTATAAAAATACAATAAGGATATTTTTTATATATTTCTTGTTTGTCTATTAATAAATTATGTTATACTTTAAAATTTCGCAATACATTCCCCACGTGGTGAACCAAATGACCAAATGACCAAATGAACCAAAGAACAATCGATTTTATAGTAAAATCATCTTTCGGAAAAAGGCGATCTTTCCTTTTTGCCTTATTGAAGAGAATAAAGAAAATTAATTGTATGAAATGATGTTTGATATTTTAACAATCTATATATTTACAGCCTACATATAATTTACATTATCATTTTTTGCGATTGGTTCTGATAGGAATTATGCTTTATAAAAATTTCTGGAGAAAAAAAGTAGATCTGTTATCAAATAGCTCAGTTGTCTTGAACAATGTGGAGTAACGTTAATTATTTCAGAACATTGAATTATATATACTATAGTACAGGTATTTAATAAATTACTACCTTTTTTGGTATCAACATAACCAAAGATATGGGTCCATGTACATTCAATACCGGTATTTAAAATTTTGCATTATACAATAAAATATTACGTGGTATGCGCTAAATCTGCAAGGTTAAATTGTACATCCAATAATAACGCTATATTGACGTTATTTATGTTGCGTAACATTAATCACACAATTTTCACGTAATATTTACGTTTACTTAGAGAACTTTTTAAAGTAAATTTTGATACCTATAATTACCAAAATTAACTTCGTCAATAGAGTTCATAATTATTTTTTTCTTTTTTGAATATCTTTTCTTAATGTACTTCAATATAAAACATCGTATAAATTATGAATTAAAGTTCAGGAACCCCCTGTTACCTATTGTAACGAAAAATTTCCCATAATTTATGGTAAATTTGTTATGCGGGCATGTTCTCTGTTTCAATGCATTTCAAGCGATATAATTTTTTAATCTCACTCTGAACACAAATTGATAGCAATAACCGGTGGAGTGAAGAAGGCAGCTACAGTGGATTTCTGACTTTTCCGGATTCTGGGGCATGCTTTTTTATATTTATCATATTGGGCTTACTATTGTTGTTTTCACTGTAAGCAAGATATATAACTAAATTAATTACTTCTTTTACAGGTACGTTTGCAAATAGTGACTCGACGTCAAAACCACAAAAAACATTTTGAGTCAAATTTGCCCTTCTCAGTCTCAATTTCGTGAATGAATTGATTAGTTGAGCTGAGCATATACTTTGTGTTGATTTGCGTCTTATTTATTTCTTCCAAATACTTAGCTAAACCGTGTGCCGGAGTGCTAATGGTACTGACAATTGGTCTTGCTCCTTTGCTTTCTTTATGAACTTTAATTGTACCATATAATTTGCCTACTGAACTACCAGAAGGTAGTATTCTCTTGAAAGTGCTAATTGGTATTTTCGGCTTTACATATTTGTTCAAAAAGTACGCTAAGTTTCGTTCATCTTTACAGATTGTGTGATTATCTAAATTATTTAGGATACTTATTTTTTCGAATTTAGCAGTATCATTGACAATAACACCTATTTTGGAGTACATTGTCCATTATCAATTACCATGACAGTCTGGTTCACATAGAGATTAAAAACATTACAAAAATTCTATTAAGCAACTCATATCCCATTGACTTCATCAAATCGTTCATAAAGCAGTTCCTGGAAATTAAATATAGTACGGATAAAAAACAACGAAGAAAGATGAATGGGAAGACATCAAGTTTTTGATACTCCGTTTGCAGGTAACAATCCATAAAATTCCGACGCAAACTTGCTAAGGTATCCAGGAGATTGGACCGTGATGCTAAAGTGATATTCAACACTTGTAAAACAGGACAGTACTTTAGTCTGAATGATAAAACAAATAAGCCAATGCGATCATGCGTTGTGTATATTTTTGAATGTCAAGTTCTAGTTTTAGTTCTTCGGCACCGTATTTACGCATTTAAGACGCTTAAAGTACCGACTTCATCTGAATCCGTAGAAGACAGGAGTTGTGTCGACTGATGGGCAGGCAACCAATGTCACAAAATTAAAACTGCGCTCCCTTTCTTTTTAAGCCGAAGTTATATTTATTGATTTAAAATACAAATGAGACGGGTCGACCGGTTTCTGCACTCAGTGCCTTTCTCAAGACCCAACACTTAAAAACTTGCAATGGATCATGCATTACATTTAAATACAAAGATTAATTTTGTGAAACAAAACTTGAAATGAAGAACCTCCCGTGTGCCACCATCAATTTTAACCAATGTCACAGTTGATTGAAACCATCCCCTTAGGGTAAATGCCTTTACGTATCTAGGCAGCTAAATCACAGTTGACGCACGAAGCAGGACCGACATTCGCCTGAGAATAGCGAAAGTCACAGCATTCTCAGCAATTTGGCCCCTATTTGGGGGTCAAACTCAATTCCGATTTCGCTGAAGAAGAGACTGGTTGAGATGCTAGCATGGTCGTTGGCAACGTATGGCTCTAGGGGATGGACTATGCTGAACGACGACGAGAGGAGACAGGAGGCATTCGAGATGAGGACGTTGAGAAGAGTAATACAGGTGCACTGGTCATCACGCACATCAATGTTGTCGGTGCTACAGATGACCGAAACCAAGAAGAAATCATCGTCCTCCATCAAGAAAATGAAGCTTCAAAACTTAGGTCATAATTAGCGCAGTGACTCATCATTGTTGAAGACAATTATAACTGACATGATGCCATGAATGAAAAGACAAAGCCGCCCAGATCAAGGATCAGTCGGCATTCGGGATGGACGCACAGAGATGGATTCGTCTCTCGCGGTTACTCTACAGGTGACGCGATTCTATCTCAGCCACTGCATGCAATGGTAGAGAGATAAATCTCCCTTTGGCTTACGTGATTGGCCAAGCGCACGCAATGCGTAAGAAGAGTTGTATTACAGAACACACGATCTACCGTTTTCACATTGAAGTCTGAACATCTGCCAAGTGAAATGAACCTACCTTTGAATCAATGTTAGTCAGTATTAAGAAATGTCATCTCTAGATCCAAACACACAGACAAAGCAATTTATCTCCGTGTTTGGACGGGAAAATCATTTCAACACTCGAGCAACAACAGGTCGGTTTGAAGGCGACTGATGATAGAGAGCTTAGTCAATTTTTGAAGCGAGGATAGTGGATGAGAAGAAGAAGTTCATTTCAACTGCTTTATAATTTTATTGTATATTATATTTGTATAATTATTTCTATGAAACACAAAAACTTTTCAACACTGATAAAAACGCTGATTTAAAGCACCGATCTTTTAGATAACAGGATTCCAGGTTGGTGGAATGGAGATCCGGAATGGACATTTACTTGCTAGCGACCATCATTACTATTTGCTCCATGTTGACTCCAACACAGGAAGATTTAGACTTCAAAATTCCGGAGGACCCCGATGTCGGGATCGCGGGATTGTTGAATTTAAAATAGCCTTTTACTGCAAGTTAAGCTAGAGATTTAACCAATGAATGGTGAACTTGCAAATAGGATCATCCCTGTAGATCCCATATCCCAAGACTGCGGCTCAGCTAAAGGCTAGTACACGTAATACATGTATATATCAAATGACAATCTTAATTTCTCGATCAGTCGGTTATCGAAATTATAACGTTAACGATTATATTAATGCATAAAGAGCAAATATCTGTTGTACGTGAATTTATTTTCTATCGATTGTCTTTCCTAATTCTCATTATTCAGCCATTTGCTCGCATATCTACAGGATTGCTGTCAAATATGCAACTGATGTTTGGGCGTGTTATGCCGACATACAATTTACTCTCGCGGATAATCTAGAAGATGCGCAAATTTTCTTTCATTTTCACCGACGCGGCCAACTTCAATACGTCAATGCCATCACCAAGAATCTACAAGTCGGGACGGACTATTATGGTTCGGGTAAGCACAGAAACCTAATTGTCTCTTCAATGTAGCTAGCCCGAATGTGTCCACTTTCAGAATCAGGGAAATTTTTCTTATAATATTCTTTACGATACATTTATCATATTCTTGACCACCTACATATATTGAGTCACCCATAATATGCGAAATCCAAAAGCCATGGAGACTATAATGTTCCGAAAGAGTATGACAATCCTGCTAAAAATAGGATTTTGGAAATATTGATTGTGATTTGTGACATGATATAACAGTGATTATTAAGCTTATTGATTTATGGTATTAAGCACTTTGCCATGCATGGCCAACAAATAACCCTTTCAATTTAATGCACCGTTTGGAAAAACAGGAATTAATATGATTACATCCATGTTTTCACTAGATTTGCAAGCACTTAATCCATCAAAAAATCCGCATGCAAATACTTTCTTGTGTCCATCGTCCATCCACCAATCGCTTAAAAAGTTTATTAACGCAATGATTCATCATCATCATCATCATCATCAGCCTGTCCTGTTCCACTGTTGGACAAAGGCCTCAGTATTAGTCCGGCAGCCAGAACGAGTTTCTGCAGGGAACGAGGCCGAAAGTGAGACTTTCACAGAATGATGTACACCCTATGCCTACTATGAATCTACGCGTCTGCCGGGCTCTACTGAGTTCCTCTTCTTGTCAGACAGGATCAAATAAAAACACATGTAAGTCCAATAGGACGCAGATTGCAGTTTTCGGATAAAATGAAATTTTCTGTTTTCTCTGACTAAGCATAGAGTCACAATTTTTTGGCATGGAATGTGTTCAGGTCATTTCCTAGGATTTGCATGTGCTATTATCATGCATCTGATCGGCAATGTATGTGAGAATGTGGTTCAATGTGGATGAAGTGGGCCAACATGCTGGTGTTTGCCGACATTAAGATGCTCGCCAAATCTAAATGTGCTTAGCTTTATAGACACGGGTGCATGAACATGAAAGGAAATGACCTGAGGGCATTCCTTGCTCAAACAGATCCCGGACAATGATAGAAATAGATAATATATCTATAATATAGATATAGAAATAGACACGGGTGCATGAACATAAAAGGAAATGACATGAGGGCATTCCTTGCTCAAACAGATCCCGGACAATGATAGAAATCTGAATTAACAGTCCCTCTCAGCGGTTTGCGTTCCATATCACTATCACATAGATTGAAAAATCACATAGTTAAACAGGAAAGGTTTAACGTTCCATATTACTATCACCCCTATCAACCAGAGCGGTCGCCGCGACCGCCATGGTCAGTCGCCTAAAGGTCGCCCTCAGCGTCGCCGGGGATTCCTATTTGTCCACCGCCCTGACTGCCTGGGGCGGTCGCCTTAAGAGCCGGGGCGCAGTCGCCCGGAGGTCTAACAGCGGTCGCCTGTAGGTAGCTGCGGTCGCCGATTCTACCGATTTGCCCCTACCCTTCAGTTGAAATTTCCCATTGCGCTATTAATTAGTAAAACACTAGCTATCTCCCTAAGATGCAGGTGCTTCAGTATTGCTCCACTGAAAGCCAATAAGCTTCCTAGCTATGAGGAGTAGTAGAAATAAAACGAAATTACACAGAATACGATATTTTGCAATACACCTGCACCGATTCAATGAAAATTTAATGTGCACACATGAAAATTGTATTTATAAGCACTGAAGATACAAAAGTACAACTTAACGATCGAAAAATACAATTGTTCTATGAGGTTACAAAATGTTCTATGAAAGGCATCGAAAGACATATGTAGTACAATCTAAATAACAGGAACTTTCTTAATAACATTGAAATTTGATGACTCCAAATTGTCAGAAAAAAGCATCGATTTTCCAGTTAAAATTTCAACAGAAACATGCGGGTTTGATGTTGTTAATTAAGTTCCTGCTATTTAGATTATATGCACAATAACAGCTACACAGATAACCAGGATATAACACCAAATACAAGAGATGAAAAATTGAGTCACCTATTGAGAAAAGGGGCATCAGGCACAATTACTCAGTTGCAGGGGAGCGTTGGTGGCTCCTTCCATCAGATCTATCTTTTGCGTGCTTTAGTACGCTCTGCAAAGAGGCCTCTATTTCCTTCTCAGTCACATGAGATCTAGAAAGTTTGATACCGCACGATAAATTCGGGAATTCTTGAATGGAAATTTGTTGTTCCTGCCGTGAAATGAATACTTCTTCGAAATATCCGCAGCCAAAATCCTTCAAAATATTCGACGGCATAAATTGTTTAGTCCGCTGCCGCCGATCAGTGAGAACTGCTTTGCCTGAAAAATAAAGCTGCTTTTAAAATGGTGAAGCTTCTCCACGTACGTCAGTGCGTACCTAAATCAAACAGAGCAAATAATTTCAAAACGATATGAGTGGCTTTGTGATTCCAGTAAATCATTTGTGTCTGCAAAAGTCATTTAAATGATTCAGTTAATAATCAGGTCGTGGGTAGCACCGCTCTTTTAATGCCGACAATCATTGAGTGATGCAAATGACAGTGACAGCTTCTGCCTTCATTTTGAATTGAAAATCTCACGTGTGCCTAATATTGAAAGTAGTCAACTAGTCATCCAGGTCAATATAAACCTTAATTATGCATTAAAGCAAGTCTACATAAAGTTCGACGTAGAAACACTGTTTAGACCCCAGGTCAATATAAACCTTAATTATGCATAAAAGCAAGTCTGCATCAAGTTCGATGTAGAAACACTGTTTAGACCGGCTCTATCTGCTGAGCCACAGGAATTACGACCAATTTCAATAACCAGACAGAAAGCAGTCACTGCCAAATTCTGAACGTTATAGCGAGCTAGTGAGTGAGCGAAATGCCATTTCGGTGCTCTGGCTCAGATTTGCGCGACTCATCTTTCTCTCTATTCATGCAACGAAACCGTTGAATGACAGTCGTAAGTCAAGGAATAAGTGGACCGGTCTCTTAAAAGAATTAGTCAATATCATGCGCTCCTGCAGGATAGGAATAAAAAACATCACTATAGGCTGTGAAGTTTATCAGTTTATCAGATAGAATTGGAGGTCTGAAACAACTCATCCAATATTTTCGAAAATCACCCGGTAATTTCTTCAATTTCCTGGTGATAGAATATGTTATGAAGATTGATACGCAACCGGAAATACATTCATTCTCTGGACTGTGATCAATTGCAGCGCTCGCATCTTGAAACAACTATCAGATTATTTGTTAGAAAATGTTAACATGCAAAAAGTTTAATACAGTTCTTCTATTTCTTCTGAGATCTATCTAATAGAATTGATGACATGGCCACGGAAGAAATTGTGACTAGACATGGCCAAAGGCGAGCGAACGGTTTACAGCTAGACGAGGCTTCAGATAGAAAATATCAGCTCAGCTAAAATTCTGGCCATTGTAGCCGATAAGGTATGTGAAACAAGAATTTTGAAGATTTCTGCCACGATTGAAAAATCCAATTAACTGTGCATAGCTCTCATTATTTATATCTGTTTAAATTTGCATTCTGAAGGCTACACATTCGCACATAAAACTTGAACAGATTCAAAACGATTAAACCTAAGAGTGTGGCACTCTGTGTTAGTATATGGCCCTTTTATATTCGCAGTTCAAGGAATGGGATATTCACGAGCCTGGATGAAGTACTTCCGAAGATTAGACACTTTTTATAAACCGGCATAGACGCTTTAATTCCAATCGACTTAAGACAGGCTTTCTCGATCTGACGAAATCATTTGCTTCAAGCAACAATATCAATTAATCTATATTGACAAGCTATCGACTCATCAATTACACAGATATCCCTGAAAATTGCAAAATATTTTTTGTAAAACATTAAAATCTTCTTTCAAAGAGAAAGAAGTTCGAATGAGACTCATTAAGCTTACTAAAAATAATTAAGACTAATTTGCCGATGAAGTTGAGCACGTAAAGCACGCGAATTTAAGAAAATTCAGCTATAGCTTCGTCTATGTTCAGCTATACAGAGGTACGCCTATCGCGATGATGCATAAATGTAGTGGTAACATGTAAAAATGAGATAACTTAGTGAAATCTCTGTGGGAATGAGGTTGGTTAAATGAAATATTTTAAACGTTGCAGCTTACTCGAAAATGTTTACCCCTCATGTCTAATGTCCGTCTAATTCACGCCCGTCTAATGTCACGTTACCAGAATTGACTTTATCTCATTGCAGCGAACCATCAATTAGCGCCAACGCTGTGCAAAGTATCTTGCAGTCAAAGCTCGATAATTAAGAGTATAAATACCAGGTTTACTATCTCTTAATTATTGAAAGTCTGAATTCAAAAGCAACTTATATAAGCCGCCAAATATACAAAAAATGCCGCGGCCGTATGATATTAATTGACCGAAGTCTTAATTGTCCGTGTCCGAATCAACGAGCTTCGACTGGATTTACTGTATTCATGCGAAGCGATTCGTTAACGATGTCATTCTGTCCGCACGATTCTATTTGAATGGTCGTGAAAAATTGGCTTGCTTTACCTATAGTCAAATATTTATAACCAGAGGAACACTTTTTACATCACATCTAATTCAAAAGTTATCTGTTGAAATATTTCAGTCAATTCAGTGCTTGGTATAATGTGTAGTGCGCAGGTTAACCGCTATTATTTACTAAATTTATCTATCATCACTTCATTCGACTTACCTGATACGAATTTCGTTTGATAAGTAATCCGTTCTATCAATATTTTCGGCTCAAGATATTCCTCGCATTTTCTATATTGTAATTTGGTTGATAATCCATTAATAAGATCAATCAATTTACATACGATGTCCACAGGTGTCAGTCAGGCAACTCCAAAAGTATACTTGTACATTGTAATGCCGCACAGTATGGCTACACATGGTTCACTCAACTTTTTAAGTAGCCACTGCTTTGAATTGTCTTAAATTGAAAAACGTAATTTACTTAAATTACAGGTGCTCTATATACAAGGTTGCAAGAGGTATCCAAGGAGACATGATAAAAGCTAAGGGTTAATAGGTTAATTAATTTAATATGTCTGATTTACTTCACACTTCAATTACCAATACAATTGTCATAAAACGAGGAAGTATACTTACCCGATCAGCATCACGGCTTATGGAATAATCTTTGAATCTGGGGCAATAACTGGTCGATAGACATTCCACGTCGCTCTCTTTATCAGTGTCCGTTTCCATTGATTCAGTTTCAGGAAGATCTGTGGTTGATGACATGCTGGATAACAGAAATAGGACACCGTTTATCATTGTATACTGTAAACAATAAATAGGCGGCTTACCACTTATTAACGTTGACTTGCACTGCGTTATGGAACTCATCTATACTTGCTTTCCGTTTCCTTCCAAATTTTTGTCGCATAAATAACAATTTCTCATTTGGGGCCAAAGACGCCCCAAATTCTTTCAGGCGCCGTATGAGTCAGATTCTCCAAAACTTCTGTAATTCATAATTTGCATTCATGAGTGATCGATGCACGTATGAGAATTATCCATTTTTCCCAATGTGGGATCAGGACAATTTTTTAATTTTTCGTCAAGATAATCTAAGTTATGAATCCACCATACAAATTTAAGTCTGCAAGTATGACATAAGCACAGATTCATAATCCCCGTATTGACGTATCTAATTTTAGCATTGCACTTGAAACGTAGATCACTTGGTTATTAAAACTCAAAATGTAGGCGTGGACAGCAACTGATTGATCTGCATTTAGACATGAAGTCAGATATTTCTTTGTTTCAAGGGCCATTAATTCGAAAATTAAGTATACTTAAATGACTACGGATCAATCTTGTAAGCTTATTGTAATGCTTGTAAGCATTAGGCGGAAAATTCTCATAGATGGATGGATGTCTGAAATGAAGCTTACCTTTGCATCTTCATTATTATTGTCTGTTAAGACGGGATGTTCATCAGAGATTGCTTCGCAAATGAAGGATAACTGCGTTGAATCCAAATACCTATCGGGAATAAAAAGAAAAATTCGTTTATTTATATGAACTTTATATGAACCACTATCACAATTTAGCTCATCTTGAATATTCTGACTAAGCACAGCTTCCTTTTACGCAAATGCTGACAATTACTTTATTAACCTTATTCAAACTTTTTGCACATATGACTTTTATCAAGTTAATTTCCGAAATACACAGTACACAGATTTTTTTCCGATCGCGAGGTTTCGGCTAACAGCTTGATCATATAGAATGAAAGCAATGAAAAACACACGAGTCGGACAGGAGTCGTAATTTCAACGCGAAATTAACTTACTTCTTTCTAATTACTTTATTATATAACCGGATATGAGGAGACCTGCTGTCCTTAAAATAGCTAGGTCAATTTTTGGGGTACCCACACATTAATTAACATAAGGAAAATGGTAAGATGTTGAACGTGAGCTATTTGACTCACTTTTTGTTCGATGGATGAAGTCCGAAATGATTAAATAAATTAGTTTCCTTTACGGTTCTATATCTGCAACCGTTTATGCCACATTCGAAGACCATTCAATTCAACAAATAAATTGGGAAATTATTTCAGGGAAGAATCATCGATTATCAAAAAAAATCTGTGGATGACATTGATACTGTACTAACGGATAGCCTATCGCAAATTTCAAAATTTTCATATATTATGCCTACTGCACACGCACACATTTTCTCTCATTTATTCTTCTTTGCCTACAGCAGGAGCGATAATTTTCAATGCTACTGACATCGTATTTACTCAATTATAACGTCAACAGGCTCTCGTCTAAGCATTTGAAAGCATATTTGCGTCATGCATTCAATGTCTGTAAAGTCTGGACATCTCATCACGTCTTTTACACATTTACAAACATGTGTTAGCATATAATTATTGGTCAACATGACACATTCTTATGATAATCTGGCCTTCGACATCGTGGACAAATTGCAGAGTAACTCATTTGACATCCGAATCATGTTAAGCAAGTCTGGGGAGGTCCTCCAAGAAAGTGCTTTTGCTTGAATTAGTGACCAGAACGGAATTTGCCATAAAAACGTGTCTCTTTCACATAGCGAAATTGTGAAATGATAGAAATAGTGCACAATTCTTGTGATAATCTGGTCTTCGACATCGTGGACAACGTGCAGAGTAACTCATTTGACATCCGAATCATGTTAAGCAAGTCTGGGAAGGTCCTCCAAGAAAGTGCTTTTGCTTGAATTAGTGACCAGAACGGAATTTGCCATAAAAACGTGTCTCTTTCACTTAGCGAAATTGTGAAATGATAGAAATAGTGCACAATTCTTGTGATAATCTGGTCTTCGACATCGTGGACAACGTGCAGAGTAACTCATTTGACATCCGAATCATGTTAAGCAAGTCTGGGGAGGTCCTCCAAGAAAGTGCTTTTGCCTGAATTAGTGACCAGAACGGAATTTGCCATAAAAACGTGTCTCTTTCACTTAGCGAAATTGTGAAATGATAGAAATAGTGCACAATTCTTGTGATAATCTGGTCTTCGACATCGTGGACAACGTGCAGAGTAACTCATTTGTATCCTCCTATTTTTGTATCATGTCATTTAAGTTCTAACTCTTATTTCATAATACCGGGTAGCCCAAGTAGCTACAAGGGATCGAATTGTAAGATAGCCTAATAGCCCTACTATAAGCACAGTAGAAAAATGTGTGGGAGACACGATAATTGCGAATGGTTTAGGGTTATTTGGGTAGTTTACATAATTCAAGTTAACCTGTATGCGGGATGTAATGGACTAAGCTGAAAGCCTTAGGTATCTTATAATTTTTTCCTCTTGTCGTAGGCTTTTACATGTGATAGGCACAAATGCAGCATTTCAGTAGGCCTACATATTCAAAGTACGTTTTAATAACCTAAACAAGCTAGTAAATAATTTCTGTATAAATAGTAGCTCCAAGAACAAACCCGCTTTTTTACGAAGCATCTAGGCTTACATGTAGAGCGTATCAAGTTAGGTATACCTTCTCGAGAAAATACAGGTACCTAACTTCTCGTAGACTCGTTTACTGATTCGTCTAACTGATGTTGAGTGAGACATAAAGGTAGACATAATTACATATGTGATAGGCCCTGGGAAAGTTACATCCCTCGAGCATGGGTGGTACGCCGGTACGTAGTTGATTCGCTGAGATTGCCTATTCTTCCCTATGTGTAATAGTGTAACTTGCTTGTGGTTCTACGCTAGGAGCTACTGTAGTCTTTATAGCACTTACCATTAACGGGGGCGTCGATCCGGGCGAGTTGTCGTCGGCCTGGTCCTCCCAGCGTACACGCAGTCGCCGAGGTGAAGCGGTGCCTATACTAGGCGGGTGTCTCCACGGGCTTGCCGGTGGGTCGATCTCCTTAACGGTCGGCTTCCGTCGAGGCGAGTCTCCCGATTTGGTTCGGGGTAATTCTCCCGGCTGTCGTCGGGGTGAAGAAACAGCGGCCTCAGAGTCTCGTGGCTCCGGTTTAATTAGCAGCTGTTGTGCACGGGAAACAATCTCCTCCGCTAGAATAGAGATGTCATCGTCGTCAATAAATTCATCACTGCATTCTGCCATGTTGACCGGAATTGCTAGAACAAGCAATCCCGACCAAGATCATAACAAGAAAACTCTGCTCACCTGAACATTGCTAGCAGGTAGTAAAAACGATTCCCGCGAAAAGTACAGGCAATTAAAAAGTAGTGCAGTAAAAGTCAATAAAATTAGTTCAGTTAAAGACCCCTACCTTACACTATCCCCTCCTCCACGAAGAAGGTCTCGCTCCTGCGAGCGGTGCCAGTCTACGCACGGGGTAGACGTGGGCGGATGATCCGCTCCGCGTATCGCGCAAGTGCGTGGCGCTCCTCCGCAGTGTAGTGCGGGTCTCCCGTGTTCACCACGGACGGCTTGAAGTGTATCGGGGTAAAGAAGCATGCCCCTACATTGTTGATACTGTGAAGGCGATCTCTCATGCGCCGGTCGTGACCGAATTTGTCAGCGGGCGCGTCGATGAAGAACATCGGGATGCCGGAGAACTTCCGCTGAAGTTCCTCGTTCAGGGAACGGAACCCGGCCCGGACTTCCTCAATGCTTTTCGCCGAGCGGTCATTTACTCCTACACCCACGACGATTGCAGCAACGTCATTGCGGCGCACATCGCACTGGCGTACAGTGTTCGCAGCTTGCGCTGCTCGGAGGCCCGGTCTCGCAATCGAGCGATATGGGGCAGCGGTAAAAGGCAGGCGGGTGAAGTTGGAATCGCCAACCACCAGCGTCATTTTGCGGCTGTCTCGGCTTGCATCCACCGGTTGCCGGGTTCGGGCTGCAGGAGATCTTGACCTCGTCCGTGAGTCTTTCATGGATTCTGCGTCCATTTGCCGCGCTTGGATCCTCCTCATTGCAGGATGGATATCCTTCCGCATCCTATCCCTCACCCTGTCTCGCGAATTGCCGCGGTTGGGTGGTCTTGCCCTGTCTCGCGAACTCTCGCGGTTGGGCCTGAGGACTTGGAGGACATTCTTCGTGATCTCGGATGTCATCCGGTCGATGGTGTCCTGCGCGAGGCTTGAGTTGGTCGACGGCTGGTCGTCTCTCACGCTCCGTGGTGGTCGCAAGATGGAGCGTGGTTTGATCGTTGGCTGCGGGTCTCGCGGTTGCAGCTGGAGAAGCGTTTGACGCCATCTCGGCACGTTTCAACATCAATCACGCTACGATCTGCTCCGGAATCTAACATAGCGGTACGCGTTTTATGATTTAAAAGCAGTTGAATAACGTTACAGTTTGGGGTCTGGATTGTGACATCAGACGGTTTCTCACCGGCTGCGGAATCAGTCCGTCCGTCCGCGGAGTGTTCCAGCCTCAGTGGTTTAAATACCTATTTTCCCGAAATGGACAGTTCCTCATGAAATGTCCTTTCTCTCCACATTTGAAACATTTTACTTCTTCATTAGTTCTCTCCACTCCAGAAAAAGAGCGTCTTGGAGGGGTAGGAGGTCGTAGTGCCCGTACAGGAGATGGGCTCCTCCGTACTTCAGGCAAATTTGGTGGAGTAGGCGGTCGGATAGGAGACAAGCTCCTGCGAACATCTGCGGATCGATAAGCTGGCATATTTTTCCGGAAGGATGACCCTGACAGTGGAAATGATCCTCCCGTAGGCCTACTTATTTCGACCATCGAGTCCGAATTGAGCAGACGATTCCGTTTTATCAAATCTGCTGCGTGATAGAGATGCTCAATCGAGAGGGGTGGGCTAAACGTGAAATGTCGAGAGAGCTCGACATTGCTAGTGCCGGCAAGCATTCTTTGAAGAATAGCCTCCTCCTGTTTCCAGGAAGGTTGAGCCGGAAAGGCAATCCTTACTAATCGCCGTAATTCTCCCTCAAAATCTTGCAAATCTTCAGAATTCCTTTGATACCTGGAATAAAAAAGTTCTTGCGCCCTCGACATATTAATCGGTATAACGTATTTCCTCCTCAGAGACTCGACAAGCATATCAAAACTGTTTAGCACATCATCCGGTCGATGTTGCACGAACTCGAATGGTTTTGTTCCCAACTGGGAACAGAGTCTATGAATTCTCTCCTGTGGAGGATAGGTATCCAAATACATAGATACTCGGCGAAACCATATGTCAAAATCTTCACCAGATTCCCCCTGAAAAATTGGTACATTTGTCATGCTCAATTTTTCGTACTTACCTGTCCGCTCTCTCGGTAGGCTGCTGTCTATCGGTGGCTTTGAGTGTTCCCGGTATTTCATCAGTAGACACTGCACAACTTGCTCAAAAGAACAGTGACCAAGACCTCCAGGAAAAAAAACACACAAACACTCGATAACGTTGTCTCCTAATTTTGCGGCAAAAATAGGGTAACGCTCGGCCTCTGGATAAGTATTCATAGCGGCACTTATCCGTTGATAGTAAATAAAAAAATTACCTCCGTCAAATACGGGAAATGCGTTGAGTGGAACACGCAACCATGTTGACGTGTCTCTAGCGTGAATCCCACCGCTGCCACCAGTGTAACTTGCTTGTGGTTCTACGCTAGGAGCTACTGTAGTCTTTATAGCACTTACCATTAACGGGGGCGTCGATCCGGGCGAGTTGTCGTCGGCCTGGTCCTCCCAGCGTACACGCAGTCGCCGAGGTGAAGCGGTGCCTATACTAGGCGGGTGTCTCCACGGGCTTGCCGGTGGGTCGATCTCCTTAACGGTCGGCTTCCGTCGAGGCGAGTCTCCCGATTTGGTTCGGGGTAATTCTCCCGGCTGTCGTCGGGGTGAAGAAACAGCGGCCTCAGAGTCTCGTGGCTCCGGTTTAATTAGCAGCTGTTGTGCACGGGAAACAATCTCCTCCGCTAGAATAGAGATGTCATCGTCGTCAATAAATTCATCACTGCATTCTGCCATGTTGACCGGAATTGCTAGAACAA
Source organism: Prostheceraeus crozeri (assembly GCA_907163375.1). Classification (NCBI taxonomy): domain Eukaryota; kingdom Metazoa; phylum Platyhelminthes; order Polycladida; family Euryleptidae; genus Prostheceraeus; species Prostheceraeus crozeri. The sequence continues at coordinate 812,975 of CAJQUW010015146.1, forward strand.
GCAATCCCGACCAAGATCATAACAAGAAAACTCTGCTCACCTGAACATTGCTAGCAGGTAGTAAAAACAATTCCCGCGAAAAGTACAGGCAATTAAAAAGTAGTGCAGTAAAAGTCAATAAAATTAGTTCAGTTAAAGACCCCTACCTTACAATAGGAAATGAATGCTAAGGAATACAGTTTTTAACTTCTTTTCGCCGTGCGTGAGTCGAATAAACCTTCAAGATAACTTTCTAATAACTCTCGTCTACCGAACTCGAGTTTTGATTTTGATGGACATGGCGAGCGACATGTCGAGGCCACGAGGTCTTCACTTTTCTCCTCCCTAAACATATTCTTACCTATCCAATGCAATTTATAATATGAATAATACAGGTTATTAAAATGCGACTCTTACTGTTTCGAGTCTCAATTCAAAAATAATTATTAACCATAATTCTACATTCTAAAGGTACAACATAACATTCTCATAATTCAAGGGTATTCCGGGGTATTCAAAGAAATATGTTACATAATTAATTATCAATGGTTTAAATTTATGCGAACGTTGAATATTATTTATGTCTTATTCACATACTATTTCACTCAATGGCTAATCACATAAAAAACGATGCGACAGACGTGTAGTTAATTTGAAAGAACAGGAGCGTAAGTTTTGCAGTTCTCGCTCGTCGAAGACAGCAAATTCTAATTTCATTATCCATTGAAAGCAGTCGGCGTATTCTCATTGGTCTATCATCAAATTTAAGCCAATTAAAAAGGAGCGCTGACTCTTTCGTATGATTAAGTTTGTCACTTGTGTTGAATGTTTCATTCCATTTCTGATCTGAAGATCATTTCAAATGTCCCTTAATCCACAAATGATATCTAGATCCTTGATTTACGCTTCAAGCATAACTTTTCATTGCTCTAGAACTCAAAACCAAATATATATATATATATATATATATATATATATATATATATATACAAAGACAATGGCTTTGTATATATATATATATATATATATATATATATATATATATATATATATATAAAAGTAATTATATATATATATATATATATAACCAGTTGTAACTCGCGCCCCACCAAAAAATACACTTTTACATATTCGCCTAGTGAAAGCGATTGACTGAAATTCAACGCGGTTTGCGACTTGAAGCTTATGAACAGTTGCCTCAAGTATGTCTTTGCTGTATTTCCAATGGCTATTGACCTCACCAGCATGTGGAAATAAGAAAAAACCCGATTTTCCACTTTTCCATGTGACAAGTGTTAGCACTCCCCAATGCTTCCGGGGATTGTTTGACAGTCTTTCCATCTTAATTTAAAGCAAAATGACATTTCCTAAGCTTTATTGAAGTCTTAAGATTCAATGTAGAAAAATACATATTTAGGAAAATATAATTAAAGTCGAAGTTTTGTAGTTGTGCAGGGCCTATGGGGTGCTATATGACCACAACTTCATATTGAAGTGAGTGTTTGATTGAGAAAGTTTGGATCGATGAATTTTCAAGCAATTTTTTGCATACCACCTTATTTTTGGTCATAAATCTCGAATCTGTCCTCAGTTTTTCCAAAATCGGTCATTAAGTAGGCCAACCAGATGACCTGCTTTTATCCAAAAACTGTCTTTATCCTTAATTGTCGGATATTTCATATCACAAAGTATCATTGACCTCCTTGATGGGCGTAAAGCATGATTTTAAGAAAAGAAAGCTCCTAGAATTTTTTTTGCATGCTTGGAAGTCAAGAAGCAAGCCAAATACTCATGTTGTTTTGCTCACAAAAACTTATCACGTAGTCCGTCATCGCTTGATGCTGTTGATGCTGCAGATTTTGTTGCTCATTAGCTGCGACATTGTGTATTGGTCTCATTTTGTACCATATTAATGTCTCGGCCGTGTATAATGGTCCTCACCATGCAAAAACCTTGAAATGGACATGAATGACGGAATTTCTTGAATTCTAGGATTTATTGTTTGACAACACAACCACAGATCCATAATATGTCACGAACAACTCACACTAGAGATGTACAAAGCACAAAGCATAAAGATTCTATCTTTTTATGGAACAATACTCTCTCTACACCGAAAATATGAAAATCTTTTCATGATTAAAGAACATTGTGTGAATTGTTTTACTGTACACAGGAATTGGAATGAACGTGTTTCAAAAAATGTTTTCACAGCTGGATGCTAAATACTTCATGATAGTCTGAGTCTTCTGCCTTTTGGACAAGGTCGAAATTACTTGACATATGTTATCCTCATCATCCAAGACGTCGTTAAGAAAAATGTCATGAATGAGAATATCTTACATTCCATCGAATTTCGCATTTCAAGTGTTATTTCATGAAACCTCGTTTTCATTAACCCATTAACGACAATGGCATAAATAAAGTACACCGAAAGAGTGACATATTTTTGATCGAAACCTATGCAGTTCGGCGACAATGACGTTCAAAACGATAAATTCATTAAAAATACCACTGAACCACGTGTATTTTCTCAACACTTTATTTTAGTGTTTCTTTTCCCGTGACTTTTGAAACAATTTTCTACCAAAAAACATGGCGAATGAGTAAGTGTGAAATTATCTACTTTGAATATATTGCATCATCATAACTGTCGGCAAAGTAATGAATAATGATACTATTTGAATGAATATAATGGATATTTGTTTCGTAATTAGTGTGTAGTATGAATAATTGATTATAGAAAAGTGTACTTTATTTAGTACGCTGTCATTAGGGTTGGCACATGGGACAAATCAAAGTCAGCAGATGAGAATTGCAGAATGCCCTTTTCTAATGACATCAGTTTTAGTTATGTGTAAAAGTACTTCAGGAAAGAGCAGTATCTTTATAATACAAGTTTATGGTATTACATGTACTATACAGGTTTATTGTCTATTAGCAATTTACCTTCATTAGCAATTTTTCCATAAAATCATGGATGCGCTACAATGGTAATCAATCACCGATCATTGACTTTAGCAGTACAAGAAGGATGATGTATTTGTACGTTGAAAAATATACAAACAATGATATTGCAACAAAACAAAGTGAAAATAGTTAGTGGCGCTGGGGATCGAACCCGCGTCGCAAAGCCGTGATAGTCGTAGTTTTACCCACTAGACTGTGACACGTTGCTGACGACATGTGAATCTGCCGCTTAGTGTTCTAATAGCCTGAATTCCCCAGCTGCTTACCGGTATTTACTATTATCCTTCAGGGTCGACAAGTGCGTGAGATTGTGCGAGACGGCGACCTTGGCAGAGGCGTTAGACACCGCTGAAAGTGGGATAAGACGGATCTCCCGAATTCGCGCGATTTATGCAACGCCGCCTAATCTCAATTATGATTCAGATGAAGATAGTGCTCCAGAAGACGAGTCCGATGAAATAAGTTTGAATAACCTGGGATCGGGTTTGCTGTCTGCTCCGGCTGCAATTGAACTTATTGAAGATGAGGATAGTGATGATGAAGTAGATGAACCTGCAGCTAAATGTCCTAAAATTGAAAATTGGGAGGAATCGTCGGTTTCAAGCAGTCATTCCGTAGTCGCGAACGGAAGTCGACAATTTTGAGATCACCGATCTTGCAAAATCCATATAGGTATGATCGCAAAGATCATTGGCTGGTGACGGTCGAGACTTAGAGAAGATGTCAGGGGTGTTCTAATGGCAGATCAAAGCTCATCTGCGAAAAGTGCAACGTTGGGCTTCACACTTGGTGTCTCAAAAAATACCACTTACTGTAACAGTGACAACTCTACCGACAATGGCATACATGTATGCCACCTCTGTAGAAAAAAGATGGCGGAACGAAATTTCTCGGAAACGATGAATTTGTAATGAGAATAGGTATTCGTGAAAAATTTCACTGGTTTTTTTAAATTTTGATTGCTAAAAAAAATCCGGGCGTTAATGGGTTAATACTTCACATCGATTGAAACATTTCTTTGCTGTTATAGTCTTCGTAATAAATATAAGACAAAACAATGTCATAAGTAATTGCGAGGCCTTTCGCCGATTCTTTTCGGGCAACACTTCGGGACGCGTACATGAAAGAAAATTAAAGTCATTATATACAGATAAAGTGAATAAAGTCAAAGAGTAAAAGTCACTGCCACGGGAGTGCGAGCGTCAACACTGTTTGCTTCTGAACGCATAAAACCGGCCGCAATGATGCTATCATTGTCGCTTCGAGAAATGGCAGCAACATTGGGTGGCGTGCACGAACCAGCTGCTTGAAGAGGGAGGTCTTCTGGTTGGCTGCGATCGAATGATGTGCACGTCATCGTGTGTTACTTCACAATTTCATAGATTTGTTAGCAAAATTCGTTCGCCATAATGCTAGCTCTGCGACACTTTAGTATGAATAATGCTTATAAACATCAAGTCGAGGTCGAATATGTTGGATAATGAGTTGATTGACTAGTTCGATGATTTTAATTAGCAGTGGCTATTACACCGGCTTAGACCTAGAAAATTAAATCCATGTCCATTACCATGCCTCCTATTTCTGCGGTATAAAAATCACTCAGTTTAACTAGAAACATGAATCAGAGTGTGTCTTAACTCTCCTTGTGCGGTTGAGCCTTGGACATTCTTCGTCTTCTACATATCATGAAAAATCCAGTGACATCCTTAGCAGAGCTAGCTTGTTTCCAAGCTCCCATCGAATCCAAGATATGTAATATTCCAGAAACTCAATATCCCGGAATCATCGTGCTTAGTTGTGATTGTTTTCATTTTGTTACTTATTTCAGAGGCAGTAGCATTGCTGGCTTAGCTGGTGTAGTAGCCGGAAGACCAAAATAATAGCTGCTACGCTGGTGTGATTGCCACGGCCATATATTGTCTTTTGCTAAGTGTATTTCAAAAAAGTAACTGGACTGTCGAAGTCCATTGCAGCCTGATTAATAGTAGGAACCACGTAGCAGTGTCCTGAATCCATCAAAGATATCCTCAGTTCAAACATTTGATCGTAGTGGGGCTCTCGAAGTGCATCGGGCATACAGTGGCAGCGCATCTGATCGATGCCCGGTTGTCATGTTGCACTCACCTGCAGCTTCCCTCCCGCTATCAAAAAGTATTTTGTTGAACGTTTGGACAAGGCTGAAAAGTAGGCATGGGTCAAGTGTTGCTCTCTTAGAAACATTTCCTGAAATCTTTTTCGCGTTGTCCATTGGATTCGCCACGCAGTAGGCCTATTGATTTTCCTGATAGTCAAACTTTTTCTATCGAAGAACTATTGCTGCATGTCTCTCATCGAAACGATGCTATATCAAGCAAACTAATGCAAAATCGACACAGCACGATTAGCACTTTTAGCTGTTATGGCAAAGGTATATAACGTAATTTTTAGAGCAATATCAACTACATGTACTACATTATCCTATAAAAAAATAGGATCCTGCTAACTTCTCAGTCATTGTACCTGTGATAAAAATAAATTTTGAGTCTCATCCAGACTACTTCGAAGAATAGTAATAAATGTACCGAACCGAAACTCTCAAATGTGTTTTACTTAAAGTATAGGGATGTCGGGTAATTGCAAGTGAATTTGCGGATTCACAATTCCAAAACGGTTCATCGGTAGTCGGTGTTTCGGTATCGGAGTGTAAAGCTCCACTCCAGTGATTCAGGAGTAAGGATACAAACACTGACTATCTGAACACATGCATGCAACATATCCATGGACACGGACCAGGCCCTGGCAGCATCTGTTTAGGCCTATTACACCTTGAAATCATCCTACCACAGGTGTTCGCTGTCAAAATCCGTCTCCGACAAGTGGAAGTTGATGATTGGTGATGACCGGGTCCTAGGAATTGGTGCGGACCAGGCCCGGGCAGCATCTGTTTAGGCCTATTACACCTTCAAATCATCCTACCACAGGTGTTCGCTGTCAAAATCCGTCTCCGACAAGTGGAAGTTGATGATTGGTGATGACCGGGTCCTAGGAATTGGTGCGGACCAGGCCCTGACAGCATCTGTTTAGGCCTATTACACCTTGAAATCATCCTACCACAGGTGTTCACGGTCAAAATCCGTCTCCGACAAGTGGAAGTTGATGATTGGTGATGACCGGGTCCTAGGAATTGATGCGGACCAGGCCCTGACAGCATCTGTTTAGGCCTATTACACCTTGAAATCATCCTACCACAGGTGTTCGCTGTCAAAATCCGTCTCCGACAAGTGGAAGTTGATGATTGGTGATGACCGGGTCCTAGGAATTGGTGCGGACCAGGCCCGGGCAGCATCTGTTTAGGCCTATTACACCTTGAAGTCATCCTACCACAGGTGTTCGCTGTCAAAATCCGTCTCCGACAAGTGGAAGTTGATGATTGGTGATGACCGGGTCCTAGGAATTGGTGCGAACCAGGCCCTGACAGCATCTGTTTAGGCCTATTACACCTTGAAATCATCCTACCACAGGTGTTCGCTGTCAAAATCCGTCTCCGACAAGTGGAAGTTGATGATTGGTGATGACCGGGTCCTAGGAATTGGTGCGGACCAGGCCCGGGCAACATCTGTTTAGGCCTATTACACCTTCAAATCATCCTACCACAGGTGTTCGCTGTCAAAATCCGTCTCCGACAAGTGGAAGTTGATGATTGGTGATGACCGGGTCCTAGGAATTGGTGCGGACCAGGCCCTGACAGCATCTGTTTAGGCCTATTACACCTTGAAATCATCCTACCACAGGTGTTCGCTGTCAAAATCCGTCTCCGACAAGTGGAAGTTGATGATTGGTGATGACCGGGTCCTAGGAATTGGTGCGGACCAGGCCCTGGCAGCATCTGTTTAGGCCTATTACACCTTCAAATCATCGTACCACAGGTGTTCACGGTCAAAATCCGTCTCCGACAAGTGGAAGTTGATGATTGGTGATGACCGGGTCCTAGGAATTGGTGCGGACCAGGCCCTGGCAGCATCTGTTTAGGCCTATTACACCTTCAAATCATCCTACCGCAGGTGTTCGCTGTCAAAATCCGTCTCCGACAAGTGGAAGTTGATGATTGGTGATGACCGGGTCCTAGGAATTGGTGCGGACCAGGCCCTGACAGCATCTGTTTAGGCCTATTACACCTTGAAATCATCCTACCACAGGTGTTCGCTGTCAAAATCCGTCTCCGACAAGTGGAAGTTGATGATTGGTGATGACCGGGTCCTAGGAATTGGTGCGGACCAGGCCCTGACAGCATCTGTTTAGGCCTATTACACCTTGAAATCATCCTACCACAGGTGTTCGCTGTCAAAATCCGTCTCCGACAAGTGGAAGTTGATGATTGGTGATGACCGGGTCCTAGGAATTGGTGCGGACCAGGCCCTGGCAGCATCTGTTTAGGCCTATTACACCTTCAAATCATCCTACCGCAGGTGTTCGCTGTCAAAATCCGTCTCCGACAAGTGGAAGTTGATGATTGGTGATGACCGGGTCCTAGGAATTGGTGCGGACCAGGCCCTGGCAGCATCTGTTTAGGCCCATTACACCTTCAAATCATCCTACCACAGGTGTTCGCTGTCAAAATCCGTCTCCGACAAGTGAAAGTTGAGGATTGGTGATGACCGGGTCCTAGGAATTGGTGGGTCGGGCGCAAGTGACAGAATGGGGCCCAAGTTACAGAAGTTGGGGCGCGAGTGACAAGTACATATGTATAGTGGGGCCCAAGTTACACTTATTTATTCTCATTGGGGCGCGAGTGACAGGAAGTGGGGCGCTAGTGACAGCTATTTATACGAGTTTGGGCGCGAGTGACACTTATGGGGCGCGAGTGACAACTGGTTATATATATATATATATATATATATATATATATATTCATTTTCTTCTCAGTGAAATCAATCACATGTACAGAAATGTTAAAGTTTTACAAGTTAAAATCAACGAATGATGATTGAGATGGAGCACGTGATTCTCAAATCAACGCTCTGCTTTTCCATATGCTAATGTTAATGAATGTGAATGAGAAATGAAGACATTGATGGGGTGGGTGATAGGAGAATAATTGATGAATCTTAATTGCTGAAGAAGTGGATGGATGGAGCACCCGCTGAATGTCACTCATTGTTAACTTGCTTACGTCATTAAGCTGACATTGAGATGTTACAACTGCATTGCAATGAATTCAAAAAGACGTTGAGTGATACAGTCATTTTAAGTCAGTAAGAGCCTCTCGAAATGTTATGCGTCTTGTAATACGGGCGTAAAATAATAAGTCACCGCACCTACAGACAATCTGATTCATACATTCTAAAACCATATTCTAAGTCATTGATCTCTTTGAGCGCCCTCTACAATACTTTTCATAATTTGCATTTCATATGATTTTATTGCAATATATATAACTTTCAGAAACTGCAATTTTTCAGTTTATATATAAATCGTAATAGTTTTATATCATCAAATTATAAATTGCACTATTTCTGTATTATCGGATATATATTGCAATTTTTCCGCAATTTTGTCAACCAGTGTGGCCTACGGACCCTATGAAATATTGCAGACCATATTTCGGACCTTCACATATATTGTGAATACGGACCCTCTAAAGATTTCATGCAATATTGGATAAAATCAACTTTGCTTTTTTCTTTAAACTTTATTGTTAGCAATTTTTCAGGTATGCAAGCATTAATCAGTAATAAATAACACACGTGACAGAATTTTTCTCAAAATAATTTCGGACCATCGTAATACGGACCCTTTCCTACCTGTAATACGGACCATTTTGCCTAACAGTGTAGAGACACGAATGAAACTTCCAGATTATTCTGCGCTATTTCTTTTTGTGAAATGAAGCGATGACCTCTATTTCACCCCTCGAGTTGAAATGTGATCTTCCGATTGCGCTGCGCTATCGAAGGCGCACGAGAAAGTTATCTGCTATCGGGCTGGACTGGACAAAGCGCTCTTCTATTAATAGAATTCTCTCTCTCCCTTCTCTCCCTCACTGTATCACAGGCTTGAAGCGACCGAGATATTATGCAACACTCATTGAGGATTCTTCCATTCATTCACAATTTAATGAATGAACAATAATACAACTTGCAACCTTGATTGACCAAAAAATTGACAAGCGGTGAAATTCAGGCATAGTCAGAATCATGGTCAGAATGATATAAAGTTCACGGTCAAGTCAAGAATTTTGAGCAATTTTTTTCATTGTCATCGATGCGTCATGCAAATATACGAGTATATGAAGCATTGCAACCAAAGATGTTTGACGCAACATTTCACGATTGAATGCATCATCATCATCATGTAGCGAAAATCACTGAGAGAAATGAGAGGTAAGGTTATTTATTCCAAGGAAAAACTTGCCTAGATGTGCCAGACAGCCGATCGATGACAGTTTCGGGCCAGTCCACTAACATTGAAGATACGTTTTTCTTAGAAATCACAACAAATTCGCTGCTCAATGTGTGTGACAACTCTGGGGTCGTTCTATTTCAAAATTAGCTCGTGTGAATTTAAGGGCTGACTCACGACCACTCCCTGTCAAAAAAATAAACGTGAAAATTGGGGGGGGGCCAAACCTCGACCTCAAGACATCACATTTCACGTCATTTTTCGATGAGAGCGGTCACAAATTGATATGATCATGCATTTTTACTTCCAAATAAGCCATTTTCGAAAAATTTGTTGGTCCCAATTTTTTCATGTGGCCCAAGACTTTTTGACGAGGGACCCACGACTCATTTTCTCGCGGGAAATGCATCGATCTAGTTTGATTAAATGCGTTCGAATTTCTGCATCAGAAGCATCTTTTTCCACAAGCATTCTACATTTGAGTCTTAATTAGAAACTCTGAAGCTGATTGCCGAAATTTTTGCAATTTATCAGTTTTGCGAAGCCGGAATATTGCCTTTCTGACATCATGGAGGCTAGTTAAATGCTAAAACCAGACATATGATGAAGGTCGCCGTTGACACTCGAGGCAACTGCTGACAGCGGTCGCCGGGCAACGGTCGCCCACATACAGTCGAAGCGACCGCCACCAGGAGTCGCCGGGCGGCGGCGACTTCGGCGACGCCGAGGGCTGTCGCGGCGACCGCTGGGCGACTTTTGTGGTTGATAGGGACATAGGTAGGAAAATTGAATGCATATATTGTAGACTTAAACAGGTATGGTTTAACTGTTTCAAACAGCTTAAGAATTGTAAATTTTATAGACTTCTTTAGAGCAACATACAACAGAATTATATCATGGATTTTGCTGGCAGAAATCGTCTATGTCTGATATTTCTGCCATAAAAGTCCACGATGTAGTGCTACATGGATATATGCATGTGCATTGTGCATGTATACATAGATACATTCATTTTCCATACTGCATTAAATTACAGAAAGATAACGTTAAATATCTAATGTTAAACAAAAGCGACAAACAACTTACATTTAAATCAAAGATACAGGTGAGTACGGAAGTCAGATAAAGTTAAGAGCAAAAGTAAAAATCAGAAAGCAGACAGCTGACCAGCCATTGAAATGCTAAAGGCATTTCCTCGAATGACTGCGAGACTAAATAGCAATTCCAACCATCTTCACCGAAAGCACAGCTTGGGTCAAATGATTTCTGACTGATTGGATGATGAGGGAATCAATTGGATAAAGGGAATCCGAGCCTTTATAAATGGGGTGCTTCACAGTATGCACAACACCTTCGGAAAAGCGAAACACTTCCTCAAGATTGTGACAGCTGCATGCAAATCAAGAAAATCTAACTTTTCTATAAGTCATACCATTTGGTCTTTCTTCTTCGCAATAACACATGTTGTAGCCGAAGGCAGGATAGGTGCTCCAAGTAATGTCATATTTTCGATATTTTCAAGTCGAATATCAGGAATAAGCTCACGAAAACGTTGATGGAGTATAGTTGCCGGAGTCGAAGGACCGAGTATCACAAACATCTGACATTTGGATTCGTTCAATTCCAATCCAATCTTTCTAAAGGCCGGTATCATTATCTCCAAATCAGCTAAGACAGTCTCTGGGGAGCCAGCAATGGTCGCATCATCAAGATACCAGCAAGAGAGTTCAGAGGAAGTGTGTCTTGCGATAGAGTCGACGCCGATAGAAAAAAGTGCGGACTTGCAGGGTCTCATTGTTGTATTCCCGTTGAAGGTGGTATGGCAGATTCGCTATAGAATAAATGAGAATCAGCAGAATATGCTTGCCAGAGTAAATGGCAAATACTCGGAATTCGAACACAAGCTTCTGAAGGAAATGCATCTCTCCTAATTGAATTAAAGGCATTTTTGATGTCTATCATCAGTAGCACTCGATCCTTAGGAATCACATTTGTTGTGAATCGACAAACTGCATGAAAGACTGCTTCAAACCACCTTTAGCTCCAAATCCCATTTGTTTAAGGCTAAGTTCCTTGCCGAGACGATCAGCTTCTTTACGAAGTGCTATTTTTGTAGCCAGTCTTCTGATGCTATTACCAACCGCTGTAGGTCTTATCCCGCCGTCCTGCTTTGATAGAGCTATAGGAGGAGCGCCGTAAAGAAATGGGACAATTTGGTCTGGAACTCCTCCGCTAAGCATGAAGTTGACTAAGGAGGTTTGTTCATGCTTTAATCTCTCTCCAGAGGCACCCGTTTTTCGGCTTGTGATATCAAGAAGATGGCGAACTCTGAGGCCATCAATTCCTTCTGAAGTTCCTGTGGGAAATGAAGTCAGTGCAGCTACAGTATCAGAGTCAGAAGCTATCATGGGTATTTCCAGAAGGGATGGATGAACGGGTAATTGAAGATCTGCTGGAGACAGTGGGTGCTTTGCATGGAGAGCATTTACTGCTTCTGTATTATCAGAAGCGAAACTATATATCAAAGCCCCACTGCAGCTTTTATGTCACCGTCGGTAATTTTCGAATAGACTGTTTTCCTAATGTGTTCCGAATTCATACTATAAGAAACTTTTGAACTTTTTTTGATGGTGTTTCTGATCTTGAGGTTCAGAAATTCGTTTGCAAAGTTTAGGAATCACTGCAGTCAGTTTTTCAATGTTCACTGTTGCAACGGGACTTTGCGCTTGACTGGAAGGAGCATTCACATGATTTAAACAATGACTGCAATGTCATATAGATAATTCCTTTCCTATTGCTGGATCATGGAGTTATCCCAATGGATGATAGATGTGCCCGTAGATTGTAAATATGACATTTGCGGTATTGCAGACTAGACAATTGAAGGGAATTTTGTCATAATAATTACTCAACGGCAATTCAGTTTGTAGTGGATTATTAGAGGTCCATTCATGGGCTCTTTCTACTACGTCATCTAGCACTTCATCTAAATGATTAATTTTCTTATTCCATATCTTAATTAGATTGTAATTCATTGTTAGGTTTGTTATACATAATTGCTACATATAATGACATGCATATGCATGCTAGGCTGAATAGCATTGTAAGCAAGGAAGATTGTCGGATTGGATTGCTGTTGTCTTGCCGCGATCAAATTGTAGCTGTTACGGATCATTGAAAATGGTCGACAAGGGTTGGCGGGCGCCAGGCCACCAGTTGTGTCCCATGCAGTCATTTCGGTTTCCCATCCCTATAAGGAACCTGTGAAAAGTTAGTCCTGATATCAATGTTGACGTTTAAGGAATTGTTTTTGATTCATTTGAATCGCGTGCGGGATACCTACCATTCTGTCGGTTATCTGTTTATGATCACTTAGAGAATTTTTGGCATTATTCATAATTCATTTTCAGATCGTGTCATTGCTAGAAGTATCCCTTTGAAATATCACAACATTGAAAGTGGCAACATCTATTTGAACGATAATTATAGCTACAAATTGGTGCCAAGAGGCTCTGGCACTGTATCTATCCTTGAGATGGCATGTCAGCAATTAGGTCACGTTCTGGGGATGGACACAAGCGAAGATTGGAAAAGCGTCATGAATGTCATGCATGCTGGTAAACTAGGACAGAATGTTGATTTATCTGATGACAAAAAGGCACTGAAAGCTCTCGGTTATGGAGAGAGGAGTTGCAAAGGTGAGTGAAAACTTTTGTCCGAAAATGCAAAATTTATGCTGAAGTTCATCTTTTGAATTGTTGTAGTCTTCCTACTACCATTAGGGCTCCTCAAACGAAATTTTGTAAATCAGCAAAACATCAGACATTCTTTCAACTTTTTGTATTTCAGTGAGTTCTAAAGAGCTGATAATAATAAAACGAACCACCTAGCTAATGTCAAAATTCTATCGATGCCTTTGTGTTGCACATTAATGCAACATTGATGCTAGTCAATAAAAGAATGCCAATAAAAAGTCATGATTTTGTGATAACTTTGTGACATCACTATTTCTTTCCTTGTCCATCGATTTCAATGAGGAATATATGGAGCGAAAGCACAGAAAATGTTAATTCTCCCCTTGCCTGATTCATTATCACATTCACAAGTTTTCTTATTGAAAAATTGTGATTTGTAAATGAAGCGACTTTCACATTTTGGCCACAGTCCAGAGAACAAAATAACGGATACAAGCTTAACTATTGCCCCACTGGGAGCGAATGTTTTGAATATCTTTTAAACTAAACAAGCTGTGGCCACCAGATTTCTAGTAGCTTGCTTTCTGCGTATTATGCAACTATTGACAGAAAGAAAATAAATCTGCCACTATATTTATGGTGTAAGAGGTATTTTTAAAATTTGAATGTTTGGAATATTTTGGCTGATTTCGGTATATAAGTAGTAAGCAAATGACAAACACTCGACCGGCGCCCCCCCCCTCTGGAACGGCAGAGTGTCGTGGTCGGCCGCCGTGGTGCTTCGGGTCTGAGCCCCCCCCCCTCTGGAACGACAGAGTCTGTCGTGGTGTGCCGGCCAGGTGGGTTCACAACATGTTCGCTGACTCCCCCCCCCCTCTGGAACGACAGAGTGTGAGACTCGGATGTGTTGGTCTCGTATGGGTTGACGTGACCGACCGCCTAGGTTGACGTGGCCGACCGCCTAGGTTGACGTGGGCGACCGTCTAGGTTGACGTGGGCGACCGTCTAGGTTGTCGTGGATGGTGAAATGGCTGCCAGATTCGGATTCAGCGTAAAATTCTGCATCGGTAGGGTGAGTTTCAAGGCAATTGGCGAGAAAAAATTTTTCTTCAAAATTTTAACAGAGTTAGAATTTGGGACGTTTTGGTGTGTAGCGCCCAAACGAAGCATCGGATGAGAAAACGGAGGCCAGATTCGGAATCTACGTGAAATTTTGGGTTAGGAAGGATGTTTCCAGCGAAATCGGAGAGAAAAAATTTTCGGCTGACGTCCCCCCCCCTCTGGACAGCTTGCTTCGATTTTGGCTTCTAGTGGACGGATTTTGTCGTGCGATAGCTCGTTTGAAAGCTAAGAGTGAGACAAATTCAGTGAAAGAATCGGCTTGTTCCTATCTGTCTTCGTTTAGATGTGAGACGCCATTTAAGATTTTGGGACATTGGTGAAAAACGACAGAGTTAGAATTTGGGACGTTTTGGGCTGTAGCTTCAAAACGAAGCATCGGATTGGAAAACGGAGGCCAGATTTGGAATCAGCGTGAAATTCTTTATCTGTATAGTGAGTTTCAAGTCAATCGGAGAGAAAAAATTTTCAACATTTTTCGAAAAAACGACAGAGTTAGAATTTGGGATGTTTTGGTGTGTAGCGCCCAAACGAAGCATCGGATGAGAAAACGGAGGCCAGATTCGGAATCTACGTGAAATTTTGGGTTAGGAAGGATGTTTCCAGCGAAATCGGAGAGAAAAAATTTTCGTCTGACGTCCCCCCCCCTCTGGACAGCTTGCTTCGATTTTGGCTTCCAGTGGACGGATTTTGTCGTGCGATAGCTCGTTTGAAAGCTAAGAGTGAGACAAATTCAGTGAAACAATCGGCTTGTTCCTATCTGTCTTCGTTCAAAAGTTAGAGCGGTTACAAGATTTTAGGTCGGAGCTCGCTTACCTGAAAAAATCCTAAGTGTCAGAGTGACTTTGTATGGGTAAAAATTTGAAAATTTTCCAAAGTGTGGAATTTCGACCTGGGACCGTCACCAAAACATTTTTCATCAAATTTTGAAATTTCACTGACGTCCCCCCCCCCTCTGGACAGCTTGCTTCGATTTTGGCTTCCAGTGGACGGATTTTGTCGTGCGATAGCTTGTTTGAAAGCTAAGAGTGAGACAAATTCAGTGAAACAATCGGCTTGTTCCTATCTGTCTTCGTTCAAAAGTTAGAGCGGTTACAAGATTTTAGGTCGGAGCTCGCTTACCTGAAAAAATCCTAAGTGTCAGAGTGACTTTGTATGGGTAAAAATTTGAAAATTTTCCAAAGTGTGGAATTTCGACCTGGGACCGTCACCAAAACATTTTTCATCAAATTCTGAAATTTCGCTGACGTCCCCCCCCCTCTGGACAGCTTGCTTCGATTTTGGCTTCCAGTGGACGGATTTTGTCGTGCGATAGCTTGTTTGAAAGCTAAGAGTGAGACAAATTCAGTGAAACAATCGGCTTGTTCCTATCTGTCTTCGTTTAGATGTGAGACGCCATTTAAGATTTTGGGACATTGGTGAAAAACGACAGAGTTAGAATTTGGGACGTTTTGGGCTCTAGCTTCAAAACGAAGCATCGGATTGGAAAACGGAGGCCAGATTCGGATTTAGCGTCAAATTCTACATGGAAATGGTGTATTTCCAGCTCAATCGGAGCACTAGAACCGGAGATAGACGGGATTTTTAGTGTTTGGATGATGGGTGTTACGTCATCAGCTGATCGCCACACACTATATAAGCTGGGAACCGAGAGAGACTTGTCATTAATACGAGAGATAGTCAACGGTAAGTCGTCTCTCTGAGCTCCGATGATAGCTTCGGACATTCCAAATCCCGAGTTTCTGTAAGAAACCGACTTAGAAAATTTCATTGCTGATATCAGCTAAGGCGTTAGACTTAGAGGTTAGCCAGGAGATGGCCTTCGTCTCCAGGCCATAAAAGACTCCAAAACTTTAAAGGCTTGTAACTTTGCTTCTACAAGTCCGTTTGACTTGATTCAAAAAAGGTTCGGTCGCTATTGACCTGCCCTAAGTGATAAACTACTTATAAAATTTCATAAGTAGTGCTAAAAAATTGAAAAATTTAAATTCGCTATTTTTTGGCAATTTTCGGGATTTTCAAACCTTCTGAATTCAACTAAGACATTTATAAAGTTGTGGGAGGCAAGCTTCGGCTTGGAATTTGCAACCTTTGTAAACAATCCACTGATTTTCATGTCAAAATCGGGGTCCGGATACCAACACAGTGATATGACGCACGCTCTGTCCGCGGGAGGTTGGATTTGTGGGCCGAGGCCTTGGAGTTGGGATAAGATCCCCTCTGAGTAATGCCTGTAACGGATTCAAAGGTTCGACACTTTCCACCAATCTCACAATTTAGCTGTATGATTATAAGAATGACTGCCAATGTCGCCTGTTAGTAATTCTATTTCATCCTTCCTTTACAGATACATAAGTTACAAAATGGGAGGCAACTCAAAATTTTTATTTAAAAAGTGCTCTTGCGGAGAAATAAAGAGGGGTGGCGAATTCAAACGTCACATTAATAAGTACAAGAATACGCCTCACTTCCACGAGGAAAGAGCCGTTATTTCCGGCTGTACACATTGCCTGAAATTTTTGAAAGGCAAAGAGCATGAGGAATTTTACATCGCCCACGCCGACTGTCCGCTCAAAAAGGCAAACAATTACATAACATCAGACATCGGCAAAGTGATCGCACCCTTCTTCAACGAAGAAACAGTCGATCTTGACGCAGCACTACAAGAGGCTATTGCAACAATTTTGGAGCCTGCTGCTTCGGCCACTACCTCATCAACAGCAGAAGAGAAGGCCCCACTAAGCGATTTGGACAGCTCAGATGACTCCGATTCTGAGGAGGTCGTCATTACTAAAGACACGGAAGAGATAGGAAAACCAACAAATCAGTCTTCCCCGAAAAAGAAAGTAATCGCACCTTCCCCAGTAAAGAAGGGGATTAAGCAGCAGACGAACAGCTGGAATAAGGATACCCAGATCGCAAAAGTGAGCCAGGAATATGCACTCACAAAATTAAAAGATGAGCTCACTCGTTACAAAAATGAATGTTCGGCCCTTAGGGATGACAATTTCCACCTGAAGGGTCAGGTAGCCGAGATTCGGGCCCTCAAGACACAAGTGATCAATTTAGAATCTTTCCGCGAAAGGGCGCTTGCCAGCGAAAAACGCGTTACTGAGCAGGCGACTTACATAAAATCATTAAAAGCTGAAGAAGAGGTATCAAATTTAAAAATTGAGCAATTAAAGACTAGCCTGACTGAGAGTCAGAAGAAAGAAGAGAGACGAACAACGCTCCACATTCCCATCATCAAGAGCAGAATCGTCGACAGCATCATCCTTGAGAGTGAGGACTTGGATTCCACATTCGAGTGCTACGAGGGAGCAATGGCGGAGATGCGCTGTCTCCATGTCTCTATAAAGCATGATGGCGAAATAAAGGAGCTGCGCCACCGGAAGCGGAAACTGCCGGCCAAATACTTACCTCAACCATCACCATCGAAGGGGTCGCGAACCGGCTAAATTTCTCTTATGGTAAGTTAATATCATCTCTATCACT
Organism: Prostheceraeus crozeri; assembly: GCA_907163375.1. NCBI lineage: Eukaryota > Metazoa > Platyhelminthes > Polycladida > Euryleptidae > Prostheceraeus > Prostheceraeus crozeri. The sequence continues at coordinate 830,611 of CAJQUW010015146.1, forward strand.
TGAATATATTTCATCTATTTTTCCTTCTATTTTCAGATACGACGAGAACGAACCATCGGCTCTCTTAAGGGCCACCATGGGGCAAGACATGATAGAACCTCCACGCGGTTTGCCCTGGGCAGTCTTCGGACTGGCGAATACTATCATTAAGTTGAATCTGCTATCAGTCAACTTGAACGTTGCAAATGAAGTTCGGTGTAATACTTCCTTTCGACGGGCGTTCCTGTAAAGGGCGGCGGTGAAACCCGTAGCTATGTATACCGCAAGGGACATTCGGCAATGGTCAATCTTGTTAAACCTCTCTGCGTCATGTTTGCAAGTGATTGCCTCTGTCTCAACGTAGTATGCATTCGCGCCAGGGCGACATTTAGCCAACTGTCGAAGGTTACCTAAAACTTTCCATTGCATACGTTATGAGAACCATGAGTTCTACCTGTCTCTATCACTGAGACGAATTGATGAATGGAATGAAATGGGAGGACACTCACGCGCCACACGCAACATAACACACTTCTCTCTTCCGTAGTCTAACAAGCTCTTTACACATGGATCGCAGTCGATTGCTATCCCTGTATCAGAAGTGTAAGCTATCTTAATTTTATTTGACACTATTTCATCTATCATCATCATCCATATGAAATGTTTTAAGATTTACAAGTTAGACTAAGCGTGCTACTATTTCCCAATGAAAATGTATACATGGTTAAATCATCCACTTAACCCCATCCGTAGTCTAACAAGCTCTTTACACATGGATCGCAGTCGATTGCTATCCCTGTATCAGAAGTGTAAGCTATCTTAATTTTATTTGACACTATTTCATCTATCATCATCGTCCATATGAAATGTTTTAAGATTTACAAGTTAGACTAAGCGTGCTACTATTTCCCAATGAAAATGTATACATGGTTAAATCATCCACTTAACCCCATCCGTAGTCTAACAAGCTCTTTACACATGGATCGCAGTCGATTGCTATCCCTGTATCAGAAGTGTAAGCTATCTTAATTTTATTTGACACTATTTCATCTACCATTATCACCCATATGAAATGTTATAAGATTTGCAAGTTAGACTAAGCGTGCTACTATTTCCAAATGAAAAAGTATACATGGTTAAATTATTCACTAAAGCCCCATTCAAGTAAGTCAGTATGAAAGCAAAGATAATACGAAATAAACATTTATTATGGCATGTATTTTAAAAGGTCTTCATCGTCAATATCGTCCCAGAGTCTGACTTCACATAGATCACAAAAACAGTTGAGCTGCTTTAAACGTTCTTCTGCAGCGTCCCTCACGTTGTCAATGTACGCCCACTCCGCCACGGTTCGCGGTTGGGAGTTAGGGGTGTACCACTCCCATATTTGATGCAACTGCGACTTGCTGGTCATCTCCATCACATCGTCAGTATCGTACTGGAGATACTTCCACCTCACGCCTGTTAAGTCGGGACACTCCTTCTCACATACACTCTCCTCTTCCTCGTCCGCTGGTAATGATAACTTTCGTATATTGTCCAGTCGGTACACCTTCTCCACCTTCGCCTTTCTTGGTGCATTTGGTGTAACGAGCGCCTTTGGTGTTGAGCATGGAGAGGAGAACTCCAATGCGGTATTTGGTGTTGTTGGAGGGCTTGTCATGTTGACTGTGAATAATGACTTTGAAATGTTTTCTAATTCTTAAGTATACACAAGCAGCCAATCAGAATGAACATCCAATGAATGAAGAGAATGAAAGTATATAAGCAAAGTGATATCCGTATCATTTCACTCTGTCTTTGAGACGCATAATTGAACTGTTCTCTGACGAATTCTGTATTTGAGGCGTACAAGTGAACTGCTCTTTAGTGAATTTCAAATTTGAGTGAAGTCTCTATCTTGTTGAAGTATCAAGCTTAAACATAATTTCGTTCAAATGGTAAGTTGAAAATTTCCTCTCTCATCTCCCTCAAACGTGTAGCTAATAGCATCTTCCTCAATTTCAGGCATCAACTTCATCACCAACGCCCTCCCTTCTCGAGGAAAGTTTAGAGTTGTTGAGTCAAGGTAGGTTGTAACAATACACTGAGACTTGAACAGAGATGAAAGAATGATTTCTCTTTCAGGTGATACCAGTTCCATCTCGTGCGAGTCCATCTCAACATTGTCGCGGGAATGCGACGATCGGCAATGTGCTGACTGTGGACACATCTTCACGAGGAAGCGTGATCTCATCCGACACATCAAGCGAGGTGTTTGTAGACCTAAGCCGGCATCAATCTCCGAAGGTAGGGATGATTCTGTTAACGATGTCTCCTTTTCTTGCGATTTATGCATTCAGTCTTTCGAGACACGTTTTGAACTATCTTCGCACAGACTTCAACATACACACACGAACGATACCTACACCAACGGTACCTCCTCTATCCGACTCACTGAGGTGTCCATAAATAATTTAGTGAGGAACTACCAGATGGACTCCTCAGAAACCATTGCTAACTTTGAGGAATGGTTTCATCAAAATTCATCATTGATAGAAGCGCTCTTCAACAATTTAGACAATTTTAGAATGAAGGCGCTCATCTATCTTAAAATAAAATATGTAAAAATCGACCACCATACTGGACAAATAATAGAGAGGTTGGAGTTTCACATACCCTCCTCTCCTGCAACCGAAGTTGTAGACTGTGAGTCTTGGATAAATTTTCATATCCAAGGGTTAAAATTAAATATAGATAAATTTAACGAGCGTGATAGTGGACTCGTTTTTGATGGTATTGAGACCGCTATGATCAAAATCAGTTTATTAGGAAATCATAGTGGTCGAGGCTCCTTTAAACTTCCGAAAAATTTAAGAAATAAAGCAGCAGTCATTTCTGTAGATTGCGAATCGCAATGTTTTAAGTATGCCGTCCTCTCCATTCTCCACTATAATGATGTGCAGAATAGTCGATACCGCAAGAGTAAGTATCAACAGTGGGAGAATGAATTAAACTTCGATGACTGTAATAGTGACGATATGAAAATTAAAGATATAGAAAAATTTGAAAAATTGAACAACATCAAAATAGTTCTCCATGTTTGGGAAAAGGGATTGAAGGGTGTGCGCTACAACTCACGTTCGAGTTGTTATGAACGTACAATAAACCTGTTATTAGTAAAACAGGATGATAGTGAGGAATGGCACTACTGTGGTATTCCCAAAATCTCTCGCTTATACCACCACTTAGAAAACTCTAGTAGAGAGTTATATTACTGCGACAGATGTATTCGCCACTTTAGGAGGAAAACTAAATTTGAAACTCATTACGAATGGTGTAAGCGAGGTAAACTGCAAATGGAGCGCATGCCCAAAGATAAGGAGTTTTCATATAGAGAGAATGGTGATGAACTAAGTCCTCTTCGTGTCATCTATGCTGACATCGAATGTTATATCGATGATAACATCCATCGACCAGCAGCCATTTCCTGCTATGAAGTATGGCATGATCACTTTAGGGGTAGGCAAAATAAAATGCGCGTCTGGCAAGGTGAGGATTGTATTTACCAATTCCTACAATTCCTCGAACAGGCTGTAAAATTTCAACAAAAACATGATGGTGAACTCTATCGCAGATCATTGCATATGACAGCAGATGATCAAGCAAAATTTGATAGTTGCAACGTTTGCCCCAAATGTAGGAAAACATTTGACGATGATAAGATTAAGAAAGTGCGCGACCATGATCACATCACTGCTAAATTTAGAAACGCACTCTGTTCAAAATGTAATTTTTCGCTGAGGATGAAGCGGCGTACATTACCCGTCATTTTCCACAATTTCAAGGGCTACGACAGCCATATGATAATAAAAGGAGGTTTAGGTCAAATGAAAGAGTGGAAGCTTGATGTAATAGCGCAAACGAGAGAGAAGTTTATGGCCATGACAGCAAAAGTGCCTGTCGATAAAACTAAAGAAAATAAGACGGTCTATTTTGATATAAAATTTTTAGATTCCTACCAATTTATGACTGCATCACTGGCCTCTCTCGTGCAAAATCTAAAGTCTCTTCCACTAACACAAAATCTTAAGAAACAATACCCAAATCTAACCGATGAAGTCATCACACGGAAAGGAGTCTTTCCATATGCATATTTTGATGCGATTAGTAAACTCGGCGAGACTTCTCTTCCGCCCATAGATAAATTTAAAAATGATTTGACCGGCGCAGAATGTAAGACCGAAGATTATGATCATGCACAAGATGCATGGATAAAATTTGACTGCCATACATTTGGTGAATATATGATTGCCTACCTTAAGTTAGATGTATTTTTGCTGGCTGATGTATTTCAGGAGTTTCGACGAGTGGCATTAGAAGAAGATAAGTTAGATCCCGTCCACTTTGTCAGTCTACCAGCCATGTCATTTAAGTCTGCTTTTAAAATGACTGGTGAGACCATTCATCTCTTACAAGATCCAGAGATGTATAATTTATTTGAGCGAGGAATTCGCGGTGGTCTCACATTTGTAAATAAACATAGGTTAAAATCTGAAACAGTAGGTAATGATCATACCCATCTGAAGTATTATGACCAAAATAATTTGTATGGTAGTTCATTATCCAAACCGCTACCTCACTCTGAGTTTAGCTGGTTAGATGATAGTGATATTCAACATTTCTCCAACCCTTCTAACATACTAGCAATTCCAGATGAAGGTGATTGGGGATATTATTTTGAGATAGATCTAATCTATCCAAATAATATTAAACATAAAACCGTAGATTTTCCACTCGCACCCGAATCAGGTGAAGTGAGCAAAGATATGTTTTCCGACTTTATGAAACAATTTCATAAAGATTTAGAATCATGTGGACAACCCGACTATAAGCCTTGCCGCAAACTTTTGCTCACTCAATATGATAAAGAAAACTATCTAGTCCACTTTAGCATCTTAAAATTTTATTTAGAAATGGGCATGATTTTAAAAAGAGTTCACCGCATTATTAAATTTAGACAGAAAGCCTTCCTCAAGCCATATATTGATAGCAACAGCCAGAAACGTGCACTAGCCCAAAATAACTTTGAAAAAGATTTCTATAAATATAAGAACAACAGTCTATTTGGTAAGACGATGGAGGATGTTAGAAAGCGCGTAAACTACAAACTAGTTAATGATGATCAAAAGTATCACAAATTGACCTCATCACCTCTATTCATCGATAGAGACATAATCGATGAGGATCTTGTAGGTATTAAAATGATAAAATCTGAAGTTGAGTTGTGCAAACCCATCTATATTGGTCAAGCTGTTCTAGATTACTCCAAGCTTGAAATGTATCAACTCTTCTATAAAATACTAAAACCGTGTCCTCTCGTAAAAGAGGTTCGTTTGTTGGGTGGTGATACAGATAGTTTCTTTTTAGGTATTACCACTCAAAAAGATTTAAATTTCAATGAAGTAGGAAAATCTTTAGAAAGATATTTTGATACATCAAATTATCCTGCTGATCATCCACTCTACTCCATCAAAAATAAGGCAAAACTTGGCTGCTTTAAGGATGAGACAGCAGGGAAGGAAATAGATGAAATGATTCTCCTCCGTCCAAAAATGTATTCTATGAAATTAAAGGATAGCGACGATAGTATTAAGCGTGCTAAAGGCATATCAAGATCATTGGTCTCTAACATGAAACATAAGAATTTCAGGAAAGCCTATAGAAATAAAAATATAACGTTTGTCAATATGACAATCTTAAAATCTAAGTCGCATGAGATCAAAACTCATACTTTTAGGAAACGGGCGCTTTCAGCATGGGAGGATAAGAGGTGCTGGTTAGAACACAACATATCTCTTCCACATGGACATCCTGACACAAACATACCACCACCCAAAAGAATTAAACTCACACTACCACATTCAGGAGACGTCTTAGCATAATCATCCTTAACTTAGTATTTTGATGTTGATTTCTGTAGATAAACATTGTTGTTTTATGTATCGCATGAGATTGTTTTTTTCCTTGTGAATATGTGTCCACATCTGTACATTCCCCATGTGATGACTTTTCCACTGAAAGACATTTTTCCTATCCCTGTATATTTCCACCCTTCACGAAGTAAAAAGACTTTTTGTATATAACAATGTTTATTGAAGTGCGCTCATGTATATATTTTCAGTGGATGTTGTATAAAGTCTGTTGCTTCACATTCATGTACATATTTCAATAAACATATCACAATGACTTCACTTTGTTTTCCGAAACACTAACGTTATGAGGGATTTAGTATCTTTCACATGGATGCACTCTTGTAAACCATTGGTAATTTTGATAGCAATAGAGGGTATAGTTTGTTTGACGACGGGATGATAGAAAATAGATTCAAACATCTTCTCGATTATTCCATATGAAGCGTCTTTATCATGAATGAAATCACGTAAAATGTATTCTTTTTTCTCACCAACAGAAATAGGTAGAATCAAATCACTTTGAATGTAAAGGTGCTGTTCATGTTTATCAAGTGTCATTGGTGTTTCTATACCAATCGTATGCGCAGCAGCAAACACAGTTTGTAGCATTGAAAAACCAAAGAGTTTTTTCAAATTTTTACTCAATTGACATTGAATGTCATCACCCAGTTTCAGAACAACGCGTTGATTTTCAATTGAAAACGAAATGTGGTGTGTCTTTACATCATATTTACTTTTCATCACATGCTTCAACTTCTGTTGTATATAAGGATTTACTACATGAATGAAGCTTTCAACTGTATGATATAGACGCGGCATTATATTGATAGCAACTTTAGATTCTTCATAAGACTGGTAAATTTTCTTGATGCGATCGCCATAGATGTCCACCCACCATTCATCATTAACTGAATCAGCTTTAGTGTGATATTCATGAGAAGCATACACCACACCGCTTCCAATAATAGGTGTATAATGTCTTACAAAATGACGCAAGGTTGGAGAGAAATAAACTGTAAGTTTGTCATTATATTTCTGAATAACCAACTTATTTTTGTCCGCCATAATTTTCTCTCCATACTTCTTACCCACAGTCTCATTCCATCGTTTTACTAACTCAATAAGTGATAAAGGTTGAACACCACGCTTTTTCAAAATGATGCGTTCTTCGCATTCTACAACATCTTCATCAAATATTTTAAATCTATAATGAAATTTGTTGATTCGATTTGAATAAACTTTTCTAACATTTGCAGTAGCAATTGACGTTAGATGTAGTCCATGGCCAAAACCGAGATGCGGATAGAATTCACTATCCAACCTCAGCGTAAGACCTTTAGTAAAAGAATGAAAGCGGAGGAACTGTCTCCCACTCCAATGATAGATAGTAAACTCATAAGCTTTCTGATTTTTATTCTTCATGATGGAAGTATTACCACTGTTGAATGCCTTAATAATTTTCTCATTCCCAAATGGCTCATAAGAATCTGATTTTATCTGAATCCATTCATAGTTCCACTTTCCATCTGATGTTAAATTGTATGGGAACTGAAATGCATTATTCATCGTTATTCCATCATGGGTGCGAGGAGTCAATATCATTTCTTCCAAATCATTCACATTCTGAATATTGCTATCATAGCAAATACTAGAAACGCCAACCTCCCATTCACCTTCTAAATGCAGTGGGCGATTTAATTCTACTCGATAGTCTGATGGTTTATTTTTGGGAAATTTATTCATAGAAGCATTACTGGGCAAGTAGATTAGAAACGAGTCCTTATTTTCACTTTCCATATTATTCACATTGGAAAAATATATTAGCATACGTTTGCATTAACTCTTCATTCGGAAATGGAGTGTGATACTTGTCACAGCATCTTTATGAAAAGGAATCAACGCACCAGCATCGTCATAAATGGCAATATCAATTTGTGGGATGTAGTTTGATTTCAGCTTTGTATAATGCACTTTCTTGAAAGTATGCTCAGATAAAATACTGCAGCTCTTTGGCTGGTATGGTATCATTGCTAGCAATGGAGCTTCAACATCTCCCACACGTACATCTTCACCAATATTGGAATATATCTGAAAATAGTTAATACGACGCGATAGCGACATGTCTGCGCTAGCTTTGGTTACAGTACCACTTTTAAAGATATTTTGGTCAAAACCCAAAATGTCCATTAGAGTTTTATCCATAATTAGTTCAATACCTTTTCCACTTATAGTGAGAGACAAAGTACCTTCTTTTTCAGAAAATGAAATATGTTGCTCATTAATCACTTCATTTAAATAATCTACAACCAATTTAACCGAAGTAATAATGCGAGGCATCAACACTCTTGTTTCATGTAAGAAACCACCAAAAGGCTCTACACACTTTCTGTATAAAGATACGGCCCATTCTGTATCAAATTGATTTGGCCTTTCACATGGTAAATGTTGCATATCAGATTTTCCATGAACAGCTGCAGAACGATGTCGTAAGAACTGATGAAAATCTTTTGAACAAACTAATACTAGATCATCATCATTTAATTTGCTTATTGCAATATGATTAGATGATTTGATATAAGTCAATGTTGCCACTTGTTTACCATCAACTCGAAGGAGATAATTAAATTTCTTCAATAATGTTTCAGGAGTCATGTTTGTCTTTCTTGGCTTAATCACAATCTTCTTCACCAACGTCTTCTCATTTCTTGGAATAAGATCTACATAATAAGCTTCCTCTCGATATATTAACTGTTTATGACCACTTATGTGGTAATTAACGTTAAAATTATCATAGCTTGTTAAGGCGCTAGCGAGGTAGCCTAAATCATTTCTTAAACTTGGACTTAAACCAACAATCCAATCTTTCTCAACTACATGATGTACATAATTATAATCATCATTGTGCGGAGTAAATTGGACAATATGTTTACACGCTTTATTCAAGAAATCATATATAAACTTTTTACATGATAAGAGATCTTTCTTTGACCACTGTGGAATGTATACTCGGCACCCCTTTTCACATTGATAAGCAGCTGTACGCCTCATATTAATAGTCATCACCTCATGATCAAAAGTATAGACACAGTTGCTATAAACAAGTTGAGTGACACCCACTTCCCAATTCCCATTTAGCTGTTGTGCATGATCAATGGGAGTAGAAAAGAGTGCGGCTCGATTACTAGTAAATCTCTTTGTAGCCGCATTGCTAAGCAAAATATGATAAAACGACATTTTTATATTGCTAATCTGCAACTTTGCATAACATCATGAAGACTTGGATTTTGGACTCTCTACAATATATCAGAGTTGATCGTGATGGAAACGTACATTTCAAAAATTCTCATGGTCATACATCAAGAGGTATTACATTAACATGGCGACAATTTGTCAACCTCAATGATATCATGAGGGATTTGGAATATTTTGAAACATTAAGATTCATCTCCTTGGGTGATCAAGTTTGGCTTCAACATTACAGAAATGAAATTCAAATCTACCATTCTCATTCCGCAAACTGTTTCTCATTTCGCAAATACAATTGGGAGAAGTATAGAAGATACATACATCGCTCCATCATGACATTTATTCGTCGTGAGTTCATCGCCCTACTATGCAAATCTTAATCAGATATGATTACCACGCACCATGAGTTGGAAATTAGATTCCCTACAACGTATTGAAACGGATCATGATCGAAACGTCTATTTCAAAGATTCAACTGGAAATGTGAGAAGAGAGTTTGCTTTATCTTATCGTCATTTTCAATCTCTACATCATATCATGAAGGACTTGAAATACTTCTATATGAAAAGACATTCACGTATTGGAAATCGCATCTGGCTGCGCGTCAACAATCGGCGAATTCAACTCTATCATTCCCAACTTCATACTAACTTCACATTTCATCAAGGTAGTTGGGAAAAGTATAAAAGGAAGGTACATCGCTCAATTTACTCATTCTTTCATCATGAAGCGCCATCGCTACACCATCGTCAACATTCTCCGTCGCTTCAGACTCTACACCAAAATCGATCTCACAACATTACGCCAACAGCTTCCAAACAGCAAGTATTACCCGGGCCGTCCTCAAATGTTAGTGGTGAAGATGAACAATTCACGGAATCTTCAACTCTTCCCAAATGGGACTGTACAGATTCTCGGCGCCCTTTCTCATTCATCGGCGCAGTCAATGCGCTTAGAGCTACAAAGACTACTACGTCGGATATGGAAGAGGGAGAGGTGTGTGATGTCGAATCTGACTGTGGACAATATGGTGATCTCTACTCAATTGAGTGACAGTCTATCATTTTTGAAGATTCGTACCAGCAGTTACAGTTTGTGTTATGAACCCGAACTTTTTCCTGCAGCTCTCATTAGTTGTTGGTTGCCTGTGCATGTGGCAATCTTTCATAATAGTAAAGTGATCATTACTGGACTAAAATCTCATGAACAAGCAAATATGATCCTAGACTATCTCATTGAGTATGTACGTACCCAGCGGATTGTAAAATAAAAAACAATTTTTTCCAACATGATGTTTTTATTTCAAATCATGATAGAACTTACAAATCATTTTTTCATTAGAGGATGGATTACATGAAAAGTTTTGAATAATAGATGCAAATCGAGATACATGTAAACGTTTTAAGATGAAGTACAGTACAAAAGCACCACACGTTGATGAAAGTGGATGTTGTAGTATGCGTTCATTTCGCTGATATTGACGCGTATGTTTTCTCAACCACTGCTGTGTTGGTATATTTGGAGGTTGAGCAAGAGAGTCAAATAGTTCACCACGTCGGTCTTCTCCAATAAAGATCGCTTTCCAATGCTCACCGCCTAAATTCTGTGAATGAGTGTTTAGCACAATAAAGATGGGATAGTGATTTACTGCAGGTGGTAAGGTATCGAGTGAATAGACATTATCGAAAGCTTTCAACGTCGCTTCGTCTGCATTACGCTGCACTTTAGTCTTAATATCGTCAGCAGTCAACCAACTCATTAACGATTATACTGAAGAATCACGTCACGATACTTTGTAATTTCAATATTTGAATCGAAGACTGCATAAATTAATACATTGATCGTCTCAGGTAGTGTTCTTTTGAACGTCAAATCCAAACGAATATTATGAGGCACGTTCGCTTGACGATAGGGTGCACTAATATCGCTGTCAGCAGTTAAATCAAATGCATAAATAGTATATCCACTCTTAAACTCTTTCATAGTAAGTCCGTTGGTGTCATCCGTATTGTAAAAGCCAAAGACATCCATAAAATCAACATAACTGCGCATAAATTGATCTGAAGCAAAATCTGGTTTGTAGGGTGGACCAGGATGACTCACACCATTTACACGTAAAGCAATTTCACTTAACTGATTGTGTTTAAAATTGAAAGGATTCTTCTTTATATTACCATTAAATGCATCATTTTCAACCATTGCCACCATGAGGAGCTTCGGTGCTTCCGATGGAAAGAGGCCATCTTTCATGAAACTCTTTTGATCTTTCGGAATTGTAAAGGTGAGAAGCTTTGTATGCTGAATGGGGTAAATGGCATTTTGGCGGTTAAGGCCTTCAGCATGCCCTCTAATGACACTTGGATTCGGTACTACTCGACGAATGTAAAGTGCAATATCTTCCACATGAATTCTAAAATTGTCAACTTTAGCAAATGCATTCAGCGCAAATTCAGGCTTATTCAATGTCAGCTTGAGTCGCATGCTGGTATTACACAGTAAAAACTTTGACTGTCTAAAGAAGTCTAAATTCAGCGGACCATATAGCTGACATACTCTACTATCTTTAATCATAGCAGATCGCTTTACAAAGCCACTGTTTGTTTCAACATCAAATTTTCCTGCTTCATCTCTGTACCATCCCATGGCTTCCATATGACTTTTTTGTGCTGCTGGATGAAACTGTGATACATGATTGAAATATGATTTATAGGGATAATCGCTTTGACCACCTTCCACTTGCTGCTCTCCAATCGTTAGAGAAACATCACGAAGTAATGTAGTCAATGGTAAATTGTTCAGTCCAACTTTATGTGCATCGTCAATAGCAGTTCCATCTGCTTGCTGAATTCTAAACCTCAAATCAAGCATCGCATAACTCAAATCTATGTAGTCATCACTACCACCAGGAATAACAAATTCAATGGGGCCAGCATTCTCAGCTGTTCGAGGATGATAATCTACAATACTTGAACTAAGAATATCTGTCTGTATGGCTTGTTGATCGAACAAACAAAAACCGGAAGTTTTACACTCCATGATTAGAAGTTATAGCAGCGTCGTCGTTTAGCGCCTGATGAATGATTAGAGCCTCTGCGACGTTTGCGTGAATGCCTTTTGACTGAAGATCGCACCTTACCAGCTCCGCGATGTTTCCTCCTTCCTTTATTCATTCGTTTAGGTGATTTCTTTCCTTGAGTAACACCAGCAATGGTCTGCTTCAATGTTTTTAAACCGCGTTCCTTCCCACGATTCAACAAACTGCTCTTGAAACTTCTACCTCTGGAAAGATCACTAGCAACATCACCAGCAAAGCCAACGGCATTACTTAAAACATTTCGTTTTAAAGATCTACCGACATTGGATATGAGAGGTGCTACAACAGATTTCAGTGCACCAAGTATGCTACCTCCACGTTGGCGGCGAGCACCGATGTAAATTTGTCCTCCGCCACTTACATAGGAGGGTCGTGAATAAAATGAGGCAGTTGGATTCATAGCTCAAACCCTAAACATTGTTAGTTACAACTTTGCATGAATCACTGTCGATCACTTAGATGAAAGATGTCGGCACGACGCATCCAAGAGTTCATACTTGAAGGATAACCAGCCCATTTAACAAGACACCATTCTTCACCTTGCCGTTTTTTACATCGAATGATTTTCTCTACCAAATATGTTTCACTTTCAGTGACTACCTCAATCTCATCGCGGTAAAAGCTACCCTCAATTTCTTCATTATCGTAATCTTTCAACTTGTAGGTGGTCGGAGAGTCTTTTTGATTAATCCTTGATACTGTAAATACCTCCTCTGTCCAATTCGGAAGGTACCCTTTAGCAAAAACACTTTTCACTTTTGAGATACGAACTTTATCGCCAATTTTCACATCACTTTTCACATGAGTGCGTTTACGTTGGAATGATTCGCGCACTTTATCTACATTGTCAGCATTTACATCTACTGGTCTGAGTCCAATAGAACGATGGATAGAGTGATTGTAGGCATGGAGTGTATCTTGTAGAACCTTTGTCCAATTTTGTGTCAAGTTGGCAGTAAAATGTCGCCACAAGCGATTTTTTAATGTGCGATTAAAACGTTCAACGAGTGCAGCTTTATAAGCGCTCTTTACACTAAACAACTCAATGTCATGCCTCTCAAATAATCTTGTCACATGCTGATTTTCAAACTCTTTTCCTTGATCACTCTGAATTCTTTTTGGAATGCGACCTTCTCGAAAAATTGTTTGGAATGCTTTTGCTACTCCTTTCCCTTCTTTAGTTTTTAAAGGTTGAGCCCACGCATAACGCGAGAAAATATCAATGACGGTTAAAATAAAATTATTGCCCGAGTTATGTTTTGAAATGGAGGCAACATCGCACAAATCTGCTTGCCACTGTTCATCGATGTCATGAACAATATAATGGCGGGTGCGGTACTTCTTTTTCGCTTGTTTGTGGAGTGTATAGGTAGCCTGACCCTTTAACCATCGTTTCACTTGTGATTGTGGAAGACCACTCGCTTTTGATAATTTCTTGATAGATGCAAATCCTGCCGGATGTTTTACATCATAATAGATTGACTTCAAACGTTCAGTCGATGACGGCTGACTCTTTTTCCTCCTTCTCATCTTTTTTCTTTCTTGCCTTTCTACATTTACAACAACTGCAGCATTTAGCTTTAGCGGTTTTGCGATCGTGTTCACATTGCTTAGGGGTTTCATTATGAGAGCTGGCGCAGCAAGTGCAAGTGACAACGACATTCACCTCTGCGGCTCATTACATGGCAAGCAACACATCTGCTTCATATTAATAGTCTGAGAACATGTATTTCCTAGGAGGAGCTGTTTTACGTTTTCCTTTTACCAGTTTTAGTGGCGATGTAGATCTACGTCGAGTTCTTCCTCTTGTTTGCTTAGTGAGTGTGGGAGGGGATGTAGCAGGTGACGTCTTAAACCAATTTGTTGGCATTTTCATCGCCTGAAGCATTGGAGTAGTAGCCACTGTTGAATCAAGTTCTTTCAATGTCTCATTATTTAAAGCAAATTTTGGCACATTATGCTTTTTCAATAGTTTAAGAAAGTATGACCAACCAGGTGGAACATAGCCCTGACGGCGCTTTCTACGTGTCGCATACTGAATCAAGTCTTCATAACGTGAAGCATCAATCACTTTATTTTCATCTGTAATGATTTCTCCTCTATCATTTACATTGAGATGGGGTTCAATACTGTTGAAAAGAGATATGGCATGTGCGCGAGATGCTAAAGGTGTAGCAGTCGATACAGAGTCACGCATCTTATTCTTCAAGTTTTTCAATTGCTCAACAGTTTCCGATTGTAATAATACAGCACGATGTGGATCTTTGATGTGAACATTTTGCTGATAATCTATTTCTTTCCTATACATTTGATTTGCAAGAGGTTGCTTTACTTGCTGCATGGCAGTCAATTGTACATATTCATCCTGAGGAATAACAATCATGCGAGAATAAGAACTCATAGTTTGTAGATAATCATGGGAGTTTTCAAAATATCACTTCGAAATCTAAATTCTTCCGGACACTCTTGCGTAAAGTCAATGAATAAGTAACCGTATGGTTTTTCAGTAGCTGCTTGAAAAATTTCAATTAAGGCTTTTGATCCTCTGGGTGCAACTTGTCGCGCTAAAATTTCAAATTGACTTTTATCTCGCGGATTCTTGAAAATAGCATAATAGTGTGTATTCAGGTTTCGTGTACGAGCTTCTTTTCCATCAGGAAACAAATTTTGTGTAATATAGATGATAAAACACCTTTTATGGTGTGCTGCGCGAGTGAACATATCTGTAACATCTTTTGAATTCTTACTTTCTTTTAATAAATCATCCAATACAACAACATCATTAGACTGAAGTTTATCCACTGGAATAATTCCTTCATGTCGAATAAAGTTGCGACTTTGCAATTCCTGAAACAGCGACGGTTGATAAATACCATAACACCAAATCACTCGATTGATAGGTTCCTTAAACAACTCCCTTCTTTTATCCAATAAATTCAGCGTGAAAACAGTTTTACCTGCATGAGATGGACCTGATACAGTCAGAACTTTATCACATTGAAGTCTGAAATCCATTTTATTACTTTGAGACTCAACATTTGCATAATTAACGCTTAGAGCCAAAGATATTTCCCAATAGGTTGCCCACGGCAGGAGCTATCATTGGAAGTATTGCTGAAAGGAAACCGCCCTTTTGTGTTAGAGTTTTCCTCTTTCTTTGAAGGGCGACTTTAGGATTGGAGATGAAACGCAATTTCGTAGCATATCGCTTAAGTAACTTTCGTTGTTTTGGTGCTAATTTCTTCGTCCTCAACTTCCTCACATGAGAAATAATTTCACAAATGAATTTATCGTTAGCATGTCGTATAGCATTGTATCGCTGATTTGCTTTCATTCGTCGGAGAGCTTGAATGGCTGAAGAAAACTTTTGACTTTTACGTTTCGTCATTTTACGTTTCGCCATTTTCCGTGTTAGTCTTTGCTAAAACCTATCTTTACCACATTTGCATAGGTACTAACTATTGCGACATAAGTGACACTCGAAATGAGCAATGTCACAGTGGTTACATTGGCAAAGTTGAATGCAATTACGTATGAAACAGCGTTGACAAAAAGCATGCTTACATCTCTTGAAGATGCGCTTTTCATTTCCATCCTTTCGCTTACATACATCGCAACACATAGTTTCACCGTTACTGATGTCTATAGCAAGTCTTTTTGAAGATATGAATTTGCTAGCCTTTTCTAAATAATAGACGCATGTACAGAAGGAATATACTTCGAGAGTGAGCAGACATAGCTCGAAAACCAGTTGTGCTACAATCAAGTACCACTGCATTTTCAATTTTTCTTTATGGAAAGTTGAATGTGAATATCTGAAATCGCTTCAATCACTAGACTGCTACCATGATGGTTAAATGCGTTAAGACGTTCAGCAATTTTTATCATATGTCTTTTAAAAAAATTCTTCGGGGTGATCTACCACTTCCATTGAATAAGAAGCAAAATGGAAAGAGCGACTTTCCACCTCTTCCTTTCCAAAATGACTAAACTTAATTTTCGCAACTAATCGCGCCATGACAATGCTATCAGAGAATGTATTCATTAACTCTAGAAATAGAGTGCTAGCATCATCTACCACTGCTTCGATGTCGGTCTCATCTTTATGAAAATTTTATCACATAATCTTGAACAGCTCCTTTTAAACTTTGCCTATGAAAACGTAATGTTCCGCAGTCGTTTGAGAAAGACATGATCGCCCTTTAACTAACCCATCCATTGCATGAAAACAACAACTCTTCTCATAGTAACATTTATTGAATAACGGTAACAAGCATGCATTATAAATCAATGGTTTGAAAGAGATAAAATAGATACAGCTGATAACTATCATACAGCGAGCAATGATAACCATACAGGACTTTGGCAGTGTTGAGGTAAGGAGGAAAGAAGCATTGGTTATGAACGTAGCTACTACAACGAACAGACAAAATAGGAACACACAAATCCTTAAAACGTTTCGTGACTTCATGATAATGTTGATTCACTCTACTATCCCAAGGCGGGAGCAAAATATCATCAATGATTAGATTGGGAAATACTTTCCTCTCCTTACCAGGATTATTACAAAAGATGCGTATAACATTGAAAGCAGCTAACCATCGTTTAAAGTCAATAAGAAGAGCACTCTCACAAGAAAAGCCATAGTCTTGCAAATATTTCAGATTAAGTCCATGAATGTGTTTTCTCGCCCATTGATCAACATTTGGATCACAGTTGGCATGTTGATGATAGACACTAACAATCTGATATGTCCAATTGTTCATAGCAATAGCACTGAGCTCCTGTACAGGTTCACCCTCACAATCCATAAAAATGATGATAGAAGCCTAAAACGGAAATTTACACATCTAAGGAAGCGTTCTATAACATATTACAAAATGAAGAATTACATCGATGCTTTTCACGACAAAATACACAAATGATATGATGGCAACGAAGAAGTAAAATGTATCTAATAAGACCACGTCTACGACACTCAAAGCACATAAGCGAATTGTCATAGGGTAGAGTTAGGAAAGGACTAGTAATTCTCCTTCTTTGATTTGCGTTTTGATGTAGCATTCTTCTCCGACTTGCGCTTCGTACCACTGCTGTTAAGGATTTGATCAATTATGTCGTCCACGTTGGGTGGTTTCGGAATATATAAAATGGATTCCATATGCATGGAGAGAGAGGCTATTTTATTATCCTTGTGTCGACCATAATATAGCCCATTCACTTTGAAAAGGATATCCCAAGTACCTTCTCCGAGCTCATCACATCTGATGGGTATTGAATGATCTCCATCCTTCTTATAGTAAGTACACCAATGTGATACCGGTAGGCAAATGTGATTACCATCCCAAATCTTTCTATAGGGAGTATCCTTGTCATCTCTCGCCTTCCACTCTTGAGCAAGAGGAGTAGGAATGTCCATATTTAATGTCACGTACTCCTCAATAATATCAAGTTGGTGGCGAATGTACGGACTCACGGGATCAGTATGTAGTCCCCATACTGATTGTGCATTATCTTGACATCCGTGGAAGGGAGCATTCCCGTTTGGAGTACTACGCTATGATCATCATAACGCAAGGCTTGTTTAAATTTACGCTGTAGCGGTGTAGGATTATGTACCTTGGATGTTTCTTCCACTGGCCTCAGTTGTAGATGATCTGACCGTAGCGAACCTTGTAACGTTTGAGACCGCCATTTTGTCCTACTAGTGCAGCAGATGGAGTAGATGCCTGAAAATGAAAAAAGATTGTATTAAGTTTACGTTCAAGGGAGGAGAGGAGGGAAGTAGCGACTTACCATTTTAGTTGGGTAATAGAACAGGGAACTAGAGAGAGAGAAAATGTGCGTCCGTCACTCGTGTGATTCAACGATGGAATGATTCTCACTGTGGAAGGCTCGCTATTTATAAAGAAATGCTTGATTCTCATTGGATGATGATCCTCATTGGACAATAACATCAAGCTGATTCCAAATCTGGTCTCTGTTTTCCAATCCGATGCTTCGTTTTGAAGCTAGAGTCCAAAACGTCCCAAATTCTAACTCTGTCGTTTTTCGCCAATGTCCCAAAATCTTAAATGGCGTCTCACATCTAAACGAAGACAGATAGGAACAAGCCGATTGTTTCACTGAATTTGTCTCACTCTTAGCTTTCAAACGAGCTATCGCACGACAAAATCCGTCCACTGAAAGCCAAAATCGAAGCGAGCTGTCCAGAGGGGGGGGACGTCAGCCGAAAATTTTTTCTCTCCGATTTCGCTGGAAACATCCTTCCTAACCCAAAATTTCACGTAGATTCCGAATCTGGCCTCCGTTTTCTCATCCGATGCTTCGTTTGGGCGCTACACACCAAAACATCCCAAATTCTAACTCTGTCGTTTTTTCGAAAAATGTTGAAAATTTTTTCTCTCCGATTGACTTGAAACTCACTATACAGATAAAGAATTTCACGCTGATTCCAAATCTGAAATCCGTTTTCCAATCCGATGCTTCGTTTTGAAGCTACAGCCCAAAACGTCCCAAATTCTAACTCTGTCGTTTTTC